>VYXD01010593.1:350031-370009 GCA_013397195.1 Hylia prasina | reverse complement strand
AAAAAAAAAAGGAAAAAACAGCAGTATAAGCACTCAGTATAGTTCCGGTGCTTTAAATACTTCAGCTTTAATAGCAGAAGTAGCTATTAGTTATGCAGGGAAGAGGTTTATTTATTTTCATATGTGGTACTTAATGTATTACTGCTCCTTTAGGATCTAATTCAATGAGATACCTCCGCAGTGGGCTAATTTTAAGGTGTCATCTTCAATTAACATTGATCTCAAACACAAGCCTTCCAAAATAAGGTGGCTGGCTTAGAAATTATAAGATTATAAATAAAAGGTTTTATTTGACATTTTCTTTTGAAGATACATGCCTCCAAGTTGTTGTGTGCTTTTTTTTACCCCCATGAGGGCACAAACTTTGGACATTTCTTTTTAAGCCCAGCAAGAATGAAAGCAGATACTCTCACAAAAGCACCCTTACTCCACAGGCTGGGGCTTTCAAAAAACTCGGATGTAATGCCCAGAAATCACAGGCTTTTCTGTGCACTACTCAAACTTCAGCAACACAAAAGTGGCTCCTGAAAACACACATGGGATTGGGTTTGATTTCCTTTCTTTAGTTTCTAAAACTGATTAAATAGGCCCAGTACCAACCCTAATACTGATCACATTCAGCTGTGATGTTCTTCACAAAGGTTGCAGAGCTGTTTTCATGCACTGCAGCAGACAGCTGACTTACAGTCAGTGTGTGACGGACACTGGTGCCCTTCTGCATTTCCCTCTCAGAGAATGAATGGTTCAGGTGACAAAGGAACATTCTTGGCATTGCCCTGGCTTAACTGGCAAAGAGTTAAACTCATGTCTTCAGCTCATATCTTCAGCTGCTTTTTCCTTCTGGATGCCAGAAAGACATCTTCCATGGTGACTGCCAGGAGACACAGTCACTGGAACAGGCTTCCTTCCCTCTTGTTAGCTGAGACCTCAAACACACAGGGTTTGGCTGTTGAGCTCTAACATCTCTACAGTACACACTGACAAACAGTTCTTTTTTTTCCCTGCAATTAATATGGGTGCATTTTGATGGGAGCAGCAAAAGTGTAGCCCTGACCTGAGGGCAGGCACATGCCAACTGTTGAGTTCTTGCTTGAAGGCCCTGGAGCCCTAGAGCTTCTCTGGAAAATGTCTGCAAGAATATTTTAGCCTGGGCATCGTATTTTCCTTTAATCTCACTCTAACCAAAGTCATCATCATTTTAGCTTGAAACTTTCCAAATTTGACTCAGCCCAAGGTGAGGACTGTAGAAAGCCTGGCAAAGTTGTAGACTCCTGGGTCTTCAAACAGGAAGACTTGAGGCAGCCTTGCAGAGAGGTGGAGGTCCCAGCTCTGCTGATGAGCTGAAATATCACGTGCCTGTGCCCCCTGAGACCCAGAGAAGTATCACCATCCCAGAGCCTTGACATTACATACCTCAAAAATGCAGTTGGCAAAAATATTGCTATTTCTCAGCCCAATAAAGCAAAAAATGCATATGCAACAAATTGCCTTTTTTTGTTGGTTTTTTTCGCAGTTTGATTATCCGTCATGATAAGACATTACTTAAAGCAGTGGTGACACTGTCTAATCATTCTTGTGAAATATAGACTTCTCTCTCCACTTCAGACAGAGCCGACATTAATACACATTTATGCAAAGCAGAGCTGGAGCTGTCAGGGGCTAATCTTTACAAGTATGATAAATGATGTTTATTTTCAGTGATGGAACGAAACACCCGGGCTGACAATAATTGTAATAAAAAGGACAGATCAACTTCTATAAAGTGATTGAATTACCAGTCTATTGCATTAATGCCTGATCTTGGCTCTGTCATAAACCTGCTTTAGGTTACCAATGACTGCACATTAGGAAACATCCACCTTCAAATCAACACCCTGCCCTTGACCTGTGGCAGTGCAGGAGAGTCACTACAGGGTTTGGCCGGCCTTACTTAACATTTGTTTGCAGGAAAGTAATATTTCCTCCTCCTCCTAGGCCAAAAAAGGCGGCAACCTGTGTCTCTTAAGCCTTGCAAAAAAGTTTCAAGCCCTCAGCAGCTGCACACACCTCCTCCACACACACAGGCTGCCTGAGCGCCCACATGCAGGGATGCCAGTGCTGAATTTAGTGCCTGCAGTGCAGGTCAGATTCACCAGCATCCACAGGGACCAACATATTGACTGTGGATCACCAAAGTGCCCTCAAAGCAAAGAAATGGAAAGAGGTCAACCTTGCCCACCTTCCTGGGCAAAAGGATTCTACCACTAGATTTTCCGCGATTGCCCTGGCTGTGACATGAAAGAAAAATAAAAGGAACTTGAAGTCCTGTCACCCAAGAGATGACAAAAACCTCTCATGAATAACTAGGTCAATTAATTGCTTTGTAATTAACTCCATCATAGAAAGTAAAAACAGCTTCAGTTTTCTGAATGAGACGATGCTGTAGGAAAAAGAAGGAAAGAGATAAATAGAATAAAAATATACAGTTATATCCGTGTATGTTTATAAAAACATTCATGCATCTACAGCCCTGGATTTCCCTCCAGCTAGGATTTCTGACATAAGACTAAAAACTGAATAGGAAAGGTGAAATTTGGGTTCAACAACAATCCCTTAGAAAATAATATTCTGGAAACACTTCCTTTCAGGTCAGCTGAAGTATTCATTTGCATTTTTGGATTATATCTTTTCTTTCTCATTCTGTTTATATTTAATGCATAGCTCATATTTTGAGTATTACCTGTTTCTAGTCCAGATTTGTATAGTATTATTCTGTTTCGTAATTCATTTTGCATTATTTCATGTAAGAATTTGTACCCTGGTATATATTAATGCACAGTGGTGCCAAAGAGAAGGCACTTGAGACTGAAAACTTGAAATGTGCCATTCTGACAGCTGACTGCTCTGAATTTATTGAAATGAGTTATTCTGATTTTTTTCCCCCTAAACTTAAGTTTGTCCGAATTGACACACTCCCATGGGGATGGCTCAGTTTTAGCAGAGCAGCATTTTCTGACAGCAGAGACTAAGCAGGAAACTTCCAACCTTTCTCAGCTGTGTGTATTTGTCAGGGTATGAGTGTGTGTGCTGTGCCCTGGGGCAGGACCCCACTGGGACTGGGAGCTGCTGGCCACAGCTGGGCAGCCAGAGCACGGATCACATCCCAGATGATGGTTTGTTTCCAACAGCCCTGGCTCCCACCCAGCTGATGCTGGAAGGGTGATGATACTCCTGAAGGTCCTAACAGAGAGGGTTATGATTTTGAAACAATATTAAAAAAAAAAAAAAAAAGTAAATAGAGCTGATCTAGAGAGTCTGCTGACTTTATCAAAGAGCATCTCCTGCATGAATTTTTTCATTAAATAAACTCAGTTTCTGCTGGATCTGTTCCTAGCACTGGTGTCACAAGGTTTCAGCCTCTGCAGACATACATGCAGTCAGGAGTGTGATGGTCCAATCTGCAGTGTGGCTTTTGTGTGCAGACCTGGGAACACCTGGGAAGCCAGCTTATATCGAAATTCATGGTCCTTCAGCCATGGGGAGAGAGGAGGAAGGTGAGTAATTCAGCTGGTGCCACGCAGGGAGCTCGAGGCTGGAGACAATTCTAATCAATGGATCGGGGACAATGTGCATGAGTGCAAATATTCCCTGTCCTGGACTGCAAATGGCAGTGAAAGGTGATACACCTCAAGTGCCATTTTCTCCCTCCCATCTCCCACTCTGAGCACTGAGATTTTCTAAATACTCCACTGTTTTAATTATTAAAAGGGGGTTATGTGCATTGGATGTGCATGTCAGAAAGAGGGCAGGAACCTATAAATTACATCATGCCTCAATTTTACATGTCACATAACACTATATATTCTACAGGGTGACCTATTGTCAGAGTGAAAGTCAACCTCGTTGGCAGCTAAAGATTTTTTTTCCCCAGACAGCAGTGAGAAAAGATTCAACACAAACTCCTGACCATTCAGCACTGCCTGTGTCTACACTTTGATGTCAGAAATGCTTGAGGGCTGAGTCAGAACAGCTTTAGCTGCTTCTGTCATGTCCCACACATCAAAAAGACATGTAGGGGTTTGTTGCCCCATCATCCTATAATGTCAGCAAGACACTGGCACCTCAAAGTATTGCTGACCCCAAATGTGCTGGAACTCACGAGTCAGCTATGCAAAGTGCACATTTTAGCTAAAAGAAAGAAAAAAAGCATTTATTTTTAAAGTCATATGTTTGAGATTTTCCTCTATCTGGCCTTAGCTCAGTATTTCTGAGTGCACTGCAGAGTGCAGAGAAAGCCCTTGACAGACAAGGGGCAGCCGGGCTATTGCTCCCACAGCTTTGCCCAAAACAGCCTGACCCACTCACATTCCAAAAGTTACTGGTCCAAACAGACTTGCATGAGTTTGCCTGGGAGAAGGAGGAAGGTCTTGCATGAGTTGCTCCTCCCAGCAGTGATGCTACAACCCTGGAAAACAGAATCATAGAATCATAGAATCATAGAATCATAGAATATGCTGAGTTAGGAGGCATACCTCAGGATCATTGAGTCCAACTCCTGGCCTTGCACAAGACATCCCAAGAATTCCACCATGTGCCTGAGAGCATTGTCCAAACACTTACTGAGCTCAGACAGGCTTGGTGCTGTGGCAACTTCCCAGGGGAGCCTGTTCCAGCACCCAAACACCCTCTGGGTGAAGAACATTTTCCTAATATCCAACCTAAACCTCCCTCACCTTCCTGCCATTCCCTTGAGTCCTGTGTTTGATGAGGAGGAGATGAAAGGCAGAAAGCTCCTTCACTGGCACAGACCACAGGAAGGACATCCCACTGCAGCACAGAGCAGCCATGTGAGGCTGGGAGAGAGCAGGGCCAGGGCATCAGGGTGTGGTGCACTTGCTCACAGGCATTGCAGAGTGGAGGGGATGTGGGGGGCCTTTGCTGGGACTGCCAGAGCAGGGAAAGAAGCTTTGACACTCGAGAAGGGTCAAAAAGCAGCACCATCATAAAAACTGTGCAAACAGCAGGAACATTTCTTTAATAAGTCTCCAGACAGATAAATCACAGCTTAAGGAGAGATTGTGGTGCTATTTATTAGTCATTTGTGCATGATTTGCTCACTCCATTGGTAGTGGAATTTCTTTTCTGGGTATTTAATTTTCATCAGAAATGATTTGTGTGCTGCACAGTGGTTCATACCGACACCACTGCCCTGCACAGGCACCTGTAACCAGCCACCTACAGACAGCTCCAGCCTCCAAGAAAAGTGCTGACTGTGACCTCCTAAAGGAGATGCCCCAGTGGTTAAATGCATCAACTTTCACAGGTACCTTTCTTAATTTTCAGAGCTCTTATGCTTCCTTGCATGGCTGAGCAATACCCACCAGGTAGCACACACTCCTTTGAGCTGGGTTCCCTATTTCCAGCCATTTCCACATCCCAGTTGCACACTGGAAAACAACATGCTGGGTGGTAAGGGGTGACAAGGCACAGAATGAGAGAGTTAAAAGGCTGGTGTAAGGAAGACAGAAATTATTAAACACAAACAAATTACTTTCTAGAAGACTGAGTTAAATGCCACTGCAATTTGTACCTGCTGTTAATGCAAGGGGTTAAGTCAAAGCTGAATTTTCTTCCTGTATGTAACATCCAGCAATAAAACAGTGATAGGACTAAAGTGACAGTGCAGAAGCTCTAGAGCAGTTTTTATTGAACGGGACAGATCTTGCTATTTGATGGTTCTCCAGAGCAAATATTCCCAAGTTTTGGAGAAGTAATTAGCTGTCTCTCAGAGATACTCATTGTGGGACCTGATGGTTGATTTGACTGCATATATTGTTGGGCAATTTTTACATTCCCACCAGCAAGAGGTAGCAAAGCAAGATCTTGCATGGTTGCCAGAAGTTTTCAAGCTCTTCAGGACTAGCAACAGCAAAGACTACTTGGAATAGTTTAACCTGCTTACAAGCTAAAAATTATCTCTATTTCTTGTTTTTCTGATAGTTCAAGACATATTCACTCCTTCCCTCAAAGCTCCATTTCTCAGAAGCAGCTGTCAGCCAAAAGGTTTGGACTTTGGAAGCCATTAATTGAGAAGCACGAGGAACCCCAGAGTAAGGCTTTGCCCTCATGTAAAATCCACTTTTAACCTTATTCAGACACACAGAGAAATTCAGTCCCCAGTCTACTCCCTGCCCAAGTCCTTGAACTTGCAAGAAAGACTAACAGATGTTCATTAGTGCATTGGCAACTAGAGAATTGGAGGCACTTGTCAACTCTGTGTGTGATGAATAAATGCTGGAAAGTTTCTGCTGGGGAATAGTAGGTTTGGGGCCAACTGGATGCACTCAAAAAAAAGTGTATGAGGGGCAGGGGAGTTATGACCAGCAGTTCCACTTTGTTGCTCCTGTTATTCATTTTAATTATAAGTGTTAGCTGCCAAACACCTGAGGGTATCTACCTCCTACCTAAACTTTAGAAATAGCAAATATTTGGGTGAGATTAATGATCTTTCTGAGGTTTAATAAAGATCTGGCTGCTCGTGGATATGTGTATAATGTTCTCCTGCTCCCTGGCACCACAAGAGCCTGGACCTCACACTGACCCCACAGACCAAGAGCCAAGGAGACCAAACCTCACACGGGAGCATTGCAAGCACCAACGTCACACGAGGTCATAAAATGCTTTGCAAACTTGTCTTCAGGCTTGCATTTACCTGGTAAATCCAGGATGTTTTCCTTCCCTGCAAATACCCCTCCAGAGCCTGAGTGTACCTCCAAAATCCAGCAAGTATCCCCCACCCCTGGGTGGCTGTCACTCACACCGAGTAGTCCCTTTTAAAATGAAAGGGTTACTTTTCTCAGCGTTGAACTGTGCTGCATGTTTCCCAGGCTGGGCTGGGACTGCAAACAAAGTAACAATGAAAAGAAAACTTCTGAACTGTGCAAGGAAACAAAGGCTTGGTGGTGGAGAAACTGCTTCACTTTGAAAAACTCAAACACTTCTTGGTAAAGTAATTCAGAAATGCAACACTGGCCCAAGAGGAGAAAAGGCAGTGCTTCTCCCCAGGCAGCTGTGTGAGCCAGAGCTCTGTCTGTATGTGGGAGTGAGTAGCTCTGCTCAGCCTGTTAGCAGAAAAACAACAGAAAGTGATCTGTTGGAAGCCATCTCCACACACAGGCACGCAGACACGCACACACAGCGCTTTGATATGTGGGTCTGACTCAATTATAACTGGCAAACACAAGGGCTAGATATGCTTGAGAATGATGCTTGACAAAACTACACCCCACAAAAGAGAACTTGGTTTCCCAGAGTAAAATAAAGCAGATAGTGGCCACATCTGGATTTCTTCTCACTCTCACATCACTCTGCATTTCCTGCTTAGAACTGGGATCTCCCCAAGAGAGGCTTTTCTTGTGGTATTTCTAGCTGGGACTGGACGCACCACAAATCTCCTGAGAAGGTCTTTCCTTCCAAGATTCACGATCTGGAGGCTCATGAAGCACAGATAGTTCAGGGAAGTGACTGCCTGTGTGGATGCTTTCCAAGCTCTCAGCCTTTTGGGGGGTCTGGTAGCACTCACAGTGATAGAGGGTCCCCTCTCACCCCCTTCCCACCAGCATGGACACTTGACACTACAACTGTCTGGAAAGCTCCTTACTCCAAAACATTACAAGGGAGACAAGAAGTCCTGTTGTGTAAGAGCAGGCAGGGCTTGGAGGGCTGCCTGGCTGCTTCAAGGCTGTGCAGCAGGAACCTCAAAGCACCAAATCACCCACCTGCTGATTTCCATTTCCAGGGGACACCAGCTTTGCTCTGTGCTGGGAGGTGAGCAAAGTCCAGTGGGAGCCTCAGACCTTCCTTTGCAGGAAAAAAACCCTCAGGTCAACACGAGCTCTTCACTCCAGTCAATTCTGGTCCAATCCACCTCCATAGCACACATACCCCACTCTGTTGGTCTCTGAATTTTCTGAAAAAGTTAAAAAAAAGCATTTTCAATAACATTTAGTTGATTGCGTGATACTTAGGGTCTGAGTTCCATATCCATAAAAAGAAGAGGGAGAGAGAAGCAGCAGCATTTCCCAGCTTCCCTGGGATCTTGTGAAGATAAATGCATTAAAGAATGAAGTTCATTAAGATTCTCCATAGGAAAATCAAGTTATGTCAGTGTAGCACTGAGGAGTGTATTTCAACACAAAGCTTGTTTATTCCATGTTGTTACTGTCCAAGAGAGGTTTCAAGGTTCACATTAAAGCAGAACAAATGTTGTCTCTCTGTGCTCCAGAGGGGACTGCGCAGCGTGTGGGCATTTAGGAATGCTCTCAGGAACAGGAGGTTTGGAAACTATTGTGAAAACTGTGCTCAGGCAGAAGTGAAACCTACTGAATTCCCCGAGGATCCTTTACTGCCAACCACTCAGAGTTCTCCTTGTGGACAGAGTCTGGTGGTTCCAGACTCTGGCTCAAACACAAAGACTGGAGCCACATAGTGTGAAAGGGCTCAGCCACCAGGTGTCAAATGTGTCCCTCCTCTGCCTTGTGGCTTCAGGGTAGCTCACACTGAGCCTCCCAAACCCAGCAGGCACCTCCTGGCACAAATCTCCTGCAGGGTAAGGGTTAGAGACCCCTTTTTTCTATAATCCCACTCCTCAAGCATACAACCCTCCTTCCTTCCACTTGACCATCCTCCAAACCTGAAGGCTTGTATATCTGTCCTGGAGGAAATCTCACTCTAACAGTGTGTTTTGGCACAGTATGCACTGCCCAGGGTCACATCACATGGGGACTGTGGTTTCATATTTTAGCACAGGACAATGAGGCTTCCAGGACCTCTCCTTTTCACAGGAGGCAGCCACTATTCCAGAAGTGTGGAGCCAGCTGGGAGCTGAATGCCCTCCAGTTCAATCTGCAGCATCATGCTGCATGTTTATTTTCCTTCTGGACCCATGAGATGCATATTCCTGAAAGAGGACCTTTCTCTCCAGGAAAGTTAATACTCTGTGTTTGGGCCTCCTTTGACTGACAAAAAATGCACCTAAAATTCAAGTCCACCATTTCTTGGGCTCTACTAGGAAATGTTTACCATTATCATGAGAAGAAAAGTGAGCTATTTCTATTTATGCACTTATCCTAGACAAGTCAGCACAGGACACATTGCCTCTGAATCCCCTGCTGTGAAAACAACCACCTCAGGGCTGAAGAAACCTTCCAAAGTTATTGCAGGTACCTTCAGACTGAAGGGCACTACTGGTACTTTCAGCTGGGTCAGACCTTTCGTCGTACCCCAACCCAATCAAGACTAGTGTGCTTAGAAAAATGTTATGAGGCAGTGTTTTGCATCTCAGTGTGGTGCTGGGATCACAAGCACTCCGGGATGAGACCAGCTCTAAGTGCTGAGCTGCACAGCTTCCATTCATCCAGTTTGCCCACAAGAGCTAGACAGAGTCCCTGCTTTCATGCCATCACATGCAGCTCATCCATCTAGACTTCAGATAATTCAAAAAACAGCCAGGGCTTCCATCCTCCTCTGAATTACTGCAAATATAAATCCAGGCAGGATGTTAGAGCGATGGGATCCCGACACACCCCCTGTCTGCAGCACCTGTCACCCTTCATCCTTTGAACTATTATTTTAGATAGCGCAAAAAATTCCTAAGGTGAAATGTGATACTCCAGAGTCAGGGAAGAGCATGGAATGCTGAGGTTGGTGCCTCACTCCCTGCCTCAACCTCTCACTGGGGCTCCAGCTTCCACAAAGAAGCCTGGAAAGCACAAACTAAAGCAAGCAGGTACTGAAAACTCAAGCCAGTCTTTGGTCTAGCAGGAGTCAAGTGTCCTGGGCACTGATCTGTGATTCTTTTATCACTTTGCCTAGATCTGCTGTGCCCAAACCCCAAGGAAGATTTGGATAATGGGGAAAAGCACACAGAAGATGTGTGCAAGGGGTAGAGGTAAGGTCAGGAAATACTGGTGTCTGAGTGCAGGTGTGGGAGTGGGCTTCAGATAGGCAATAAACTATAGGCAAAAGGAAAAGCACTTTTCCTGCCTAGGGTGTATTGCAAAAGAAGTCTGGGGCATCAAGTGTGGCAGAAAAGACATTCAAGTTAGACAGCAAGAAAATCTCTGTAAGGATAAGGGTAATGCAGACCGGGGGCAAGCTGCAGAATTACCTCATTAGAGACATTTAAGTACGGGTCAGATGAATAAACACCTGTCTAGCAAGAGCCAGGTGTTTTTGATCCTGCCTTCAGGTGTGACTTCTTTAAGCCACTGCCATTCCTCTGATCTTTCAGGGTGTGGGAAAGGAGCTCAGGCAGTCATCTGGGGCAGCTGTGAATCCCAGCCCTGGGCTGTCTCTGGGAGGACTGGTGATCTCAATAGGGAACCACCTTCTTGAGGTGTCAGGGCTCCTCCTGCCAATATGTCCAGGCTGGGCATGGATCCTGCCTTGGAATAACTCCTGCACCTGGCAAAAACTGCTGTCAATGAAGATGTCTTTGACTTGTGGGAGGGAAAAATCAGGGAGGTACAGGGAGTTGACATCAGTAAAAAACACTAAAGCTACTGTCACTGCTATGTAGGCAGTGCAGGCTTGTGGGCAAAGCTCACCAGCTCTGTGACGGGCTGGGGTGATGCTGGACTAGCATGTGGTAGATGAAATCAGCATGAATGCTTCCCCTGGTCTCTTCTTTCTTTTATTAGATATAACCCATTTCAAACCATATTCCCCAAGACCAATCAGTAAAGGGTCATAAAATATCCACAGATGTCAAAAAAAGTGTGCCAGCAGCACCTAGCACGGCAGTGGCTGGTGATGAGCAGGACCCAGTGTTTGCTGGGTGACACCCGTGCCCTGCCCAGCAGCCTGGCCACCCCTCACCTCTCCCCCAGCCCTCCACAGTGCCACCCCTCTTACATTTGGGTCTGCTGGAGTCTTGGCTCAGAGAGAGGTCTTCGGTTTTATATAACCCCCCTTCCTTCTTGCTCAGCTGTGAGAAGCTGGAGGATTTTTCAGCCAAGCTCTTCTCTACCACCTAGTGGGAAACAGAAATTTTCCTGTCATGATGAGCACAGAGCAGAGCGGGGTCTCTGCTGTGATCCTGAGCAAGCCCTTTGCAGCCCATACCCAGTGGCCCCAAAGGCCAGAGCAGCCCCAGAAATGGTTTCTTTCCTGACTCAGCAGCACCCTGGCTTAGGGGCCAGAAAGACTTGTTGGGTGAAGTTTTCCCCTCCATTACTCACTATTTCTAGTGCAATTTCAGACTGTCCAAGCCTATTTCAGACTGTCCAAGTCAATCACCAAGAAAAAGGGCATGTAAATTTGCATCATCTCAACGCCTCTCAATGCAGCATCCACATACAAAGAAAGGTGAATTTTCCCCTTGTGCAGAAATTCTCCATCCACCCCAGACAAGGTCTGGGCATGAACCACAAGGCCCCAAGCAACCTGCAGAGCTGTGCTTGACCCCACAGCACCTGAGCACCAGCCGTCGGCGTCCGGCCCCTTGGTGATGCTCGGAGGAGCGGGGCTCTGGCCAAACTCCAGCGCAGGTAATTGCAGTCTGTGCACTGAAATTCCCCCTGCAGATGCAGCCGCCTTCATTTCCTGCCCTAAACTGTAGGGTAGTGTTGCAGCGTGCTGTTAAACAGCTGCCACGCGCTGCCCAGAGGGGCTTGGCTCGGGTTTCGGCAGTGGGTGGATTTGGCACGCTCCGAGGATGGGGAGAGAGCAGGCAACGAGGGCACTGGCTTGGGCTGCTGCTTGCCTCCCCACCTCCCCGGCATGGTTTAGGCTCTGCTGGCTCTCTCTGCTCTTTCTCACACGGCCAAAATCTGGATAACACCTTCCCCTTTTCTGGTAAGCAAGCGCCCATGGGGAAAGCTCGGCTTTCCCCCGGCAGCTGCCGAATGGGAGGAGGTAAAGGGTTAATGGCAAGGGAGGGTTCTGCTGGCAAACTGGAGACCCCTGCGAGTTTTATGGGGAGGGCTCGTGGGGGCGGAGGGACACGGCGGGGGGAAGAGAATTTGCTTTATGGCTTTGACAGGAACTCCCATCATGGTATAATTATGGAAGCGAGAAGTCTGTGTGTAATGAAGACCATATGCCGCGTTAAAACACACATGCACAAATATTAGGCTCCCGTGAGGGCTGTGGGGGGAGCTGGGGAGGGGATCAGGAAGGGGTGGGAGACCCAGCCCTCCTCCCAGTTCTCCTTACAGATCTTCCAGCCCAGCCCCAGCCGGGGCAGCGGGGATGTGGAGCAGCTGAGGAGTCCAGCGCAGCCAAGCACGGTATGTTTGGGGTAAGAAACATCCGGTTTAAATAACATGGAGTGGAAGGAAAAACCTCGATGCCAAAAAAATGGGGTTTCACCCTACATTGCTTCAGACAGCCTGAGAACAAGGTTTCCTTCAGCAACAGTTTTTCTCCAGCTCCTGCTACGATTTTTCCTTTTCCTTTCAAACTATGCCCTCAGTGCTTTTCCCTCAGTGGAAAACATCTGCACACAGCTGCCTGTGGAGGCGACCAGCCCTCCTCCTCCTCGCCTGATCCAGCTGCACTGGTGGGAGCAGCGGGAGCCACGCGACATCCCCAGGCAGCTCCTGGGCTGGGGAAGATGACTTCAGCAAGTTCTAAGGCCACCCAGCTGCTGTTTGAAGTCCCCATGCCATCCTCTCCATCACCCCGCCTGCGCTTTATAATGTGAAGCTTTCTTGGCTGTGGCATATTAATCTCTCCTTTCCTGATCTCACATGTCTTCTGTTCACATCTCCCACTCGCTGTCTTTATGTGTCCTTTTAGCTTCTTTCAGGCTGTTTCTTCCTTTGCTGGTCGCACACTTCCAAGGTTGCTTGGCTGCTCACTTTCTGCATCTGTCACCCTGCAGAGTCTCTGTGGCACCCATGCCCAGCAGCACACACTCACCTCAGCACGCTCAACTACCCACCCCAGGGAGCCATTCCCCATATTAACTTCATAGGGATGGACAGAAGCTGTCCTTCACAAGTCTTAAATCCACTTACTATGTCCACTCCCCCCCCTCCCTTGTCCATTCTTTGCCCTGCTGACAGGACAGACTCTGGCCTGGAGCACATGATCCTTGTTTTCCTCACTCTGGACCATTTTCCCCCTGCTGGTGGTGGCTTAACTCGGAGTCCTTGGCAGCCGGCCTAGTTTGCTTTTCCAACTATTTTGCCAGCAAAACAGGAGCTGTTGCTGTTTGTACCAGGGCTGGAGGTGAGAGCTGTGCAGGAGATGCTGTAGGCAGCGATGCTGCTCTCCTTGCCAAGCAACATCAAGGGTGTCCAGCTGCAGGTCTGGCTGGGGTAAGCAGGGGAATGCAAGGCTATGGGAAAGCAAAACTGATTAGCTCAACATAAGCTCTCCTTGCATCAAAGGAGGGAAAAACACATTCCTCTGCCTTTCTTGTAGAAAAGAGAGGTGACAGGAAAAATCCCATTCCCTGTGGAAGAAATACCAAATGCAGCAGGGGATTATTTCAACTGGTTTCACTGGGACTGGCAATGTGCAGGAGGAGAGACCATAATTTGTATTTTTCTTACCTTTCATACAACCTCCATATAAAATACTCTTTTCATGCATCTATGCATATAATATTGTCTGTCCTCCTAAAAAAAAAGTAGCTGCTTTCCACCACCCATTGATGCACTACAGGGAGGCACTGTAGCATTGCCAGGCAGTATTAGAAAGTCATCCACTCCAGGAGGGAAAAGCCTGCATTTCCCAGGCATGAGAAGGGAATCCCCCCAAGACTACAGCACAGAAAATGCCTAGATGAATGCTGCTGCCAAATGCATATTCATTTTAGGATGTATTTGTCCTCCTCACTTTATTAGTCTAAGTTCTTCCTGCACGTTTCCCACCTGCATCTGCTCTGAGGCAAAGCAATCATGAGTATTCAGTGTCAGGAGCAAAATTTTTAATTGTTGGTCTGATATCTGAAATATCCCCGACCGCAGTGGTTAAAAGCTGTTGATACTCAGGACTCATCCTCCTCAACACTCACTACCCACAAGCAGCAAATCCTCCCCTCTGCTGACCCTGTGCCCAGTGAGAAGCGGAGCCATCCCCAGACAGGCCCATCCAGCCCAGCTGTGATGCCGTGAATTTTCCAGGGTTCCTGCAAACTTTTACATCCATTCTTACAGGGGAGAGCTGTCACCTGGAGGTGAGCTGCAGGTGTAGTGCCACGGCCTCCCTCCGCTGGGGACAGCAGGGCGAGGAGCAACCTCTTCTCTTGCCAGTGTCTGCTGCGATCCGCGATTCCCGTCATGCACAGTGTGTCATTTCCCAGGAGTACCTGCCTGTTTCTGCCATCTGCCATGATTTATAGAAAATGGGCAGTGATTAATAGCCCAGTCAATGCCGAGTGAAGCCATTTTCTTTCATTTACCTGCTCCCTGACCTCCCTGCACAGTCCCAGACAGGGGCTGGGAAAGTGTATTAATCATGCACTTAAAATATATTTAAAAGGGAAGATTGGCTGGGAGCTTGGTGGTATTTATGGAGTCATTTTCTACAGAGGATGCAAGCTAATTGCCAGATAAAACAAATGGGCTCTTTGAAATGGAAATGAGTCACTTGGAGGTACTCAGTGTTTGGTCCTTGAGTGAGATCCCAAACCCACACTCCTCCTGGGGCTCTGTCACCTACCCGAGTCCAAGTCCAGTGGCAGCTGCAGCTCTCAGACAGAAAGGGTGGGGGATGCCACACCAGCTCAAAGTATGAGCATGGTGCTTAAAGATCCTTGGCACCAGAGAGGTCTGTGCTCCATAATCACAGCACTGGGGTTGCAGCAAGCACGAGAGATCCTGCCAGGGTACAGGCCCTACAGGCCCCCTGAAGAGTTCCTGCAAAAGAGAAAGGCTGTTTGGGGAAAAGACCTTGATTTTTTGTGATGTGAGCTGCATTACTAGAGCACATGGTGGCATTTGGCCTCTCTCTGGACCCACAATATTAACAGCCAGTAGGCAAGCTCCAGACACAAGGCAGCTCTCTACATTATCTTTTATGAACTCCAAGCATCAGGTTTGGGGCTCCTCATCCCTCAGCAGAAGCAGATAACTTTTTGGGGCATAAGCATTAGTGTCCCTTGCTGCCCCAAGCTCAGAACTAGAGCCCATGTTGGCCTCTATCCTCTGTGGCACAGAGCCATGATGCCACATCTGGAGTGGCACCCCACAGAACCACAGAGCAGGTGAGGCTGGAAGGGACCACAGAAGGTGACCTGGTCCAACCTCCCTGCTCAAGCAAGGCCACCTGAGAGTCACAAGGCACAAAGTTGTCTCCAGACAGTCCTGGAGTATCTCCAGTGAAGGAGACTCTACAAACTCTCTCTGCAACCTTTTCCAGTGCTCAGTCCAGTGCGCAGTAAGGAAGTTCTTGCTTGTGTTCAGGTGGAACTTCATTTTCTTTCCTTGTGTTACAGCCTCAGGGCAGCACCATGTGCATTGTGTCCTGTCCACTTTTGCATGACCTCCCAGAAAATGCCACTGTGCCATGGGCCCCCAAGGACAGCTGGGGTTGACAGCAATAAAAAGAAAATCCCCTGTCAAGCTGAACAAAATTATTGAATTATTCTCACCAGCCAGAGACCAAAGGTTTGTTGACAACTTAATTAACTGTGTTTGTAATGAATTTTTGGCCACATGCAACAGACTAATTATCAAAGCAAACATTAATCTCTTTCTAGGCACATCAAAGTATTGAGAGCACAAAATATTTACATGAGTCTCAGATAAAATTCTTTGCACTAATTCTAACATAATTAAAATTATGTTGGGGCTAAGGTAATTTTGCAAGGTGCTTATGTGGCATAACAATGTAATACAAGACGGTGCTTATTTTTACCTAGAGTCAATCAGCAAAGTTCTCAAACAAATGTAATGTCATTTAAATGTATTTTCAAGGGAGAGAGAACAGCACCACTTTGAGCTCAGTTAAGGCATTTTAAATGGCCCACTAAGGCTGGATGAGATAAGCACCTACATTATTTGTACTATCTGAGCTTTTCCCAGCAAGAACTAGACATGAGTAAAATTGGTGAGTTTTAAAAGGACCTTGCAGCATTTCCAGCTGCCTCTGTGCAGTAAGTGATGGTTTGCTTTTCTTTCCTTCAAAGTGCTGATCTGAATTTGATGACTGAGAGGTGGAGCAGACTGTGTCATTTTTTCCCAAGGGATGCCCTTCCCAAGAACAGGCTGCATGAAAGGAAAAGAGAGAAGAGCAGAAGAGAAAGGGATCAGTCTTTTTCTGGGATGAGGGGTGGCAGGATACCTCTTTGCTCTGGATGGGGAGACACTATGCCACAAGGCAAAAGTGGCTTTCCCAGATATCCCCATGCCTGTAGAAACGACCTAGCAACAGTAAGCTCAGCACCTGCTGCACGTGTCACCAAACAACTGCCTGCAGTGCACCAGCTAAGCCTCTGCATGAGAAAATGACCACAAGGCAAGGTCATTCCCAGGTCCCACCTGCCATCTGTGCTGAGAGTCACTTCTACCATCACAGGAGGTGACCTAGTTTCAGGGAGCAGGTCCCAGGATGTTACCCTGCATCCCCCACCATGTCCTCCTGTCCCTGGGACCAGCACACCTGCGCTGCTGTCACCCAGGGCCTCGTGGTGTGGGCCATGCAGAGAGTCCGTGGTGACCCAGAAAATCCTTCAGCTGATGAGATGAGAAGGCAAGTTGTCTGGATGCAAAAAAATATTCTTAAATGCTGCCTTAGATCTGTGTGACAGAACTGCAGAGACATGACCCCAGAGATCCCTGATTTCCTTCATCCCTGATGTGCTTGTGAATGTCTGCCTGATGCTCTGACCCGTCAGGATGAATCTCCAGCACTGGAGGTGAACAGCTGGTCACTTCATGCTGGCACTCTCCTTAGAAAGTTGTTAACTCTCATTTGTGTGTGATCTTCCTGCCACTGGTGATGGTCAGAGGTGGAAACCTTCATGGGCACAGCAGCCTCGTGGATCTCATAGGCATCTCCCAGGATGTCCATCCGGCACCTGATCCACAACAAGGAAGGTCACCTCCATGTGGTTGTACTGGGCTAGAGCCTTCAGCAGCTGTTAAAATTGCCCATTCTTGACAAAACATGAAGCTCAGCTCCCTCCTGTCCCAGCACACCAGGTAAACCAGCAGCAAGGCCACAGGGACCTGTGCTACAGCAGCATTCAGCAGCTGCACCCAGTCCCAGCACCATCCCCACCGCAGATGTCAGGGCGTATGTTCCTGTTTTGCCAGCTACTAAAATCAGCTCCTTTCCATGGCCTTTGGAGACATTTGCTGGAGGAAAGGCTGCCTTTGAACAGATTTCTGCCTAGGTTTCACTTCATTAATCAAATCATTTCTTGACACAAAGCACTGAGGATTTGCTGGGGGTGCAAGGCCAGAGAGCGAGGTCGTGTCGAGCGGCTCCGAGGGGCTGCCCAGTGTCATTCCCACAGACACACAGCTTTGAGGAGCTCATTAAGCTTTCAGCTTGATTTGCAGGCTTAAAAAAAATTAACAGGTAAGTTTGGAGCAACAACAAAAATGACTTTTTCAGTGTCAGCTGGTGTTACTATCCGAAAGACAGCTAAGAGAGCAACATCACACCTCAGGGTCCTCAAAAGGTGACAGAGCTATTGAGAGACTATCTGGATTTCTTCCATGTGGGTGGGACTTAGCCTAGAGTTACTCAGGAGACAAGCCCTGCTGTTTGGCCATATGAGTAACCAACCAGCTAATTGCCCTGATGAATCTGAGGGTGGGACAGAAGAAAGCCTGGTCATTAAATCGGTGTGTAGGAAAGAGCTGTAACAGCCTTTCCTCTCCCTGACTCTCTGGCCAAACAGTTTTGGCATTTTTTCAGCATTTGAGTAGGTGAAGCCAAGTCCAAACCCTTGACAGACTCCAGTGCACTGCTGCTCATCAAAGTCCAATTGCCCAAAAGACAACTCTCACGTTCCTCAAGTTTCTGAGCAGCTTTGTGTCTGGGGTTTTCTTAAAACCTTCAAAGCTCCTACAGGATTAGTGCTTGGCTTAACCTTTGGCAGAATTGACAGAGGCTTTAGGAGCTGAAAGATTTTAGGGCTTTGTCTTTGGCCTCTTGGCAGAGGCCAAAACCTTTATATTCAGGTCACCTTCCAGCCACGGAGTTGCTGAAGCTGCTCTCTAGTAAGAGCCTGCAGAGAGAGGAGAGGAGCAGTGTGCAGATGTTACCCTCAACATCTGGAGCAGCTGAGATAAAAATACAGCTGCAGAGGGAGGCAAGTTTTGAAGTACAGGGAAAAGCAGAAAACATTAGCTAGGGGAGTGGCAGGCTACAGACTGGTATGCATCTCTTCTGCCCAGGTTGCTCTCAACAAAAAGGCATAGCAATTTCAATTAGTTGCCCAAAGACATTTGTGGTAGCTGTTCAGCACGCTGCTCTTTAGCTGCTGGCAAAAGGGAGTGCCCTTGCTGGGGTAACTTAGCTGCTCCACATAGTTTTTAGGGGTTTTTTTCATCCTGACAAAACTCCCTCGAGATTAGAGGGCATTAGCCCCATTTTAGTGGTAGGAAACAGAGACAGAGAGAGCTCAGGTGTCTAAAGGGTTTTTAGCACTGGCATAGAAGAAATCAGTGGAATTCCACTCAGCATCCATGGAAAAGGTGCATGGACAGCCCTCTGTATTTTAAGAAGTTATAACTTCAAAATAAGGACCAGAGCATGGAGAGGGGTAATTTTAAAATGTATATTTGTAATCTTTTCAACATTATCTTTTCAAGTTAGGAATAACAGAGATTGGGATTTAAACAGACTCCTGACATTTTCCCACTATCTAACAAGGAAGTGATCTGAAAATCTGGTGGGAGAAGGGCTTGTAAAAAAATGAAATTTAAGGGGAAAAAAAAAAATCCATTAACATTTTCCACTTCACAGCTACAAAGACTTTTGGCCTTTTCTCAGAGGAAAAAAATCTCACATTATTCCCAAATTATCACTCCCATCACCCTGAAAACTATGGGAATTGTTTATTTGACTAAAAACTACAAGACTGCAAGCTGGGGGAGAAGAACGTCTGGTTGCAGCCTCTACACCAGTCCCTGCCACCAGCTTCCCCCCCTTTTGAGGCCATACATGAAAAAAATGGGGTCCGGGTGGGCTTCCCAACCAGGATGGACCAGACACTGCATCTCTGGGTCCCAGGAAAATTCCCAGGGCTTTAATCAGCCATGTGCAGGTTCTGAGGATGCCCTGGGTCTCCTTACCTCCCTCAGCGCCACCAAGTGCTGATGACACCAAAATCTGCCGTGGGGCCGGGAAGGATCTTGGCGCGCTGGCAGCAAGACTCGGGCTTTTCCTTCCAGCCGAATCAGACCTAAAACTTTTCTGCCCGCTGCAGAACAAAATTAAGACTCTTTATTCGCTGTTCCTTAAGCCCCTTGTGGCGAGCAGGCAGAGCTGAGGCCGGTCCGTGCTGCGGGAGGAGAGCGCGGCAGGGACGGCAGGTGGAGCTGCGCGACCGCCGGCGGCCCGAGAGAGCCCCGCGGGCTGCGGGCGGAGCGGGGCCCCTGCTCAGCGCCGCCTGTTGGAGGTCTCCTTCCCCGTCACAAAGAAAGAAATGTTTGTTTCTAAAGGAGGCTGGGAGAGGGCAGAACCTGCTGGGTTGTTTTTGTTTGGTTTTTTTTTCAGAAAAGACGGATGCTCTGAGGTTGGCGTGTGGTGTTCAGCTCCCGGCCCCACTGCCACCACAGACTTCTTCTGCAGCCTTGCCTGCTGCGCTCTGGGAGACACCATTTTTCCAGGGAACTCAGGTAATTGCCAAGCAAATTGACTCTGGAGCATCCCAGCTCCTACTTCCCCGCTTGCCCTGGCAGCCCTCCAGGATGCCCACCATCCCAGCAGCTCCTGCAAAAGCTTTCCAAGGTCAGAAATGTCTTTCTGTTTGTAACCAAAAGGTAGAGCCACAGCTTACCTAGGGAATTTGGGGATTCCTGGGGGCTGC
>VYXD01010593.1:77259-349960 GCA_013397195.1 Hylia prasina | reverse complement strand
CCTGAACAAAGAGCTCTGGTCCTGGAGCCAGTGGGTGTTCCCAGAGGTGCTTCTTTAGACACTTGCTTTGGTAGGTTATAAAACTCGCTTACAAAATAAGTGATTACAATTAACTGAGGTTTTATAGATGTGCTCTTTGATGGTCTTGGCTCACAGAAGAGAATGAAAAAAGGACTGATTCATGTGTGCCAGGGCCAGCCAGGCCAGGCTGACCTTGCAACAGATTGATTCATCTCCCCCACCATATACTCAACACACCAGCACCCCAGGTTGTGAGAAATTTTATAGAAGAATAAAGCAATAACTGAAGTGTAATAAGCTCACACACAGCCCTCCTTAGCTTAATTTTTAACTGTGAGAGTGACAATCAACCAGAAGAATAAAACATCTGTGGGGGGTGCGTGGATTGGACATCCTCAACGGATCAGATCCATGTCCTGTGGGATTTTTCAGGGGTGGCAAACTCAGTTTCTGAGACAGGCCTGGCTGACACCCCAGTATCTGATGTGGGCATACCTAAACCATTTTTTAAAGGCGCCCATTTGAAGATAAGCTGTCTGCATGCTGTTAGATTTAACTCACTGCTTCTGCAGTAACTGCAGTGCAGCTACATGTACACTATGCTGAGCTATCTCACCATCCTAAGAGCCTCAGCACAGGGCTGGCTCCCACCCTGAACTATCACAGCAGCTCTGCACACCCTGGCAAGCTTGGATGAAGCTGCTCTTCATGCCAGGCCCAGGCCATCCCAATTATCATCTAATTTATGGGCTCAGGGCAACCGAAATGGGAGAAGGTTTTTGCTCAAGGCACATGTGAGCCAACATTTGATTGCAATGGCTCCTTCTCACATTCACATCTCTGGAGTGCTTCTGCCACACAGTAACAGTAGGGAACTGGCTGTTTTCTCCACGAGCATAACCACAGCCTAACATTGCACGAAACACGTAGGAACAAAAATAAAAGCGTGTTCTAACCATGTTGCAGCTATTGTTCTTCCACAGGATTTTCATCTCGTGGCAATTTCTGAGGGAGTTGAAGTCTTTGTGGTTTCTTGCATTTGGGGGGGGAAAGAAGATCACAGCACAGCACCCTCTGAGATCTGGCCTGGGCTACGCTGTCCCGAGATGACTTGGTGTCGTGTGACATTGTATCCTGCAAAACAGGCTTTAACAAGGCAAGACACACAAGTGGCTCAGTGCTGGCTGCCCCACCATGGGATGAGCAGCAGGACAAGGTGGGTAGAGGCACCTGAGCCCTCCATGGGGTGTAGAATTGACAGCTCTGTCCTGAGTGAGGGCAGCACAATGTCGTAAAAAGCCCATCCTTTGAGACTTCTACCCTGCTGTGTCCCAATACCATCTGCCCTGGGACAGAAAATTCCTTTGCACCCCAGGTCAGCTCCCACTCAACAATAAAGAGATATTAGAAGTTTCTTGAAGGAAAACAGCCTGGAAAGTTGTGGGCCCTCAGGGTGGGTGTCTCGCAGTGCCCTGCCCACCCCCACAATTTGTAGGCATCCAGCCCCTGCACTTCCAGCACACTTCCCTGCAAGGCCCTGAGCAACCTGAGCCAAAATCAGCACTGATTATAGCAGGGAGTTGGACCAGGGACCTCTTGAGGTCCTTCCAGCCTGATTTACTCTTTGATGCTACTTCTGTGTGCCACAGGAGGTCATCCCAGGCCACCACTACCTCTTCGTATGCACTTGCCTTAAAGGTTAAATCACTTGGTGCTCCAAATCTGACAGAGAGGCTCTGCGGCAGATTTCTCCTGATATTTAGATTATCCCTTCTACCAGCTCAGCTGGTAGAGATCACTGCCTGAGCTGGCACAGGATCTAGAAGAGCCCATGCATCACAGCTGACTCAAGCCCAGCCTTCCCAGTCCTTCCATTTGAGCCAAACTAGAACAAACCCACATGTCCCAGAAACATTTTGCTACAATTGACCAAGATGATGCAGAAAATCCAGGGCTTAACTCCTGAACCCCTGTTAAGTTTGCAAGGCTGAAGCCTGAGGGAACAGATGTTAAAACCCTTCATACAGCAGCCTCAAGAGGCAAAGCAGAACTTTGAGCCTGGGAACTTTGATCGCTTTGGTAAACAAGCAGGCAGGAATTGGGAGACTGGAGAAGGACTCCTCTAACATCCTGGTCTGCCCATAAAATAAAAGAATAGGCTGTACTTTTAAGAACTTTGCATGTTTTATGACATTATTGTCTGTAAACCTTCTTAGTTTCCTAAGTAATCAGAAAACTGACGCCTTTAATAGAAAACTCAGCGTACTCGCTGCAAGAGCAGAGAATTGGTCTCCTATGCAAATAGTTCAATTATAATCAAGCACAAACACTGGAAAAGGTCAGGTTCCCAAAAGGATGTATGTTTACGTTACAAATAAGGAACTGGGAAGCAGGAACAATATGACAGTTTTACTACTTGGGAGCTGTGACTTGCGAAGGCAAACTGCAGTTTCATGAGGGGGCTCAAGGTGTGACAAACTCCCAGTGGGGGCACTATGCTGCTTGCTTTGCCTTTTTTTTTCTTTTTTTTCTTTTTTTTTTCTTTTTTTTTTCTTTTCTTATTGTGAAAGCCTGCAGAAAGACTTATCCTTTTTCACAAAATCGTGAGGCTGAATCCCAGAAAACGTGGTGGGGTTTTTTATTTGGATTTGTCTTGGATCTCTGCTTAGTTGACCTGAAATCAGCGTGAACAAGTCTGAAGAAAGCAGAATTTGTCACGTAAATTCTTCACTGAAGATAAAATAGTAACTAGGATGGGTCTGCATCCCCAGGTATGAGGAGAAATCAGTTCCTTGTAACTATTTTTAAACTCCTTTTGGTCCCCAGTCAAAGTTTGCTAGTGCAGTCTGGCTTTAAGTCATTTGAGCTTTCTTGGAGTAACAAAATCAACACCACTAAATATTTTACTATTTATAAGTAATCTGTTACAGGCAAGTAATGGAGGCCTACTATAGCTTTGAATTAATGTATAACTTAAATAATGGCTAGCCTAGTGCTGGTGTGCTGGTTTACATCCAGGAAGGCTTTAGGCAAAAGCAGGGCCTGATGGGGATGGTTGAGTAATACAACAGAAAGAAAGCAAGCCTAACATAAGAAGGAAAGCAAACCGAGTATAGAGAGTTATAAGACAGGAAATACATAAGGAAATACAAGAAAGCTTGCTGTAAGCAAAGACAGAAATTTCTCCCTGTCACCTCCCAGGAGGAGCCTCAGGTTTTGAGGGCTGCAGCTGAGCACACAATGCAGCTCTCAACTCCCAGCTGCAGGAACAGGTCGAGACTGGAGATGATGTGCCACAAACACCTTGTAGGTGTAGAGCACTCATCTCAAGAAACATTAAAATGAGCTCAAGTGCCCAGCAATGAGCCATGAGTGCTCTGCCTCTCAGAGTGCAGGAACAGCACTCTCCCAAGCCATCCACATGCACTCTAGCACACCCACCTGCAGTGGATGCTCCCAGACACCTATAAAGCAGTATCCACATTCCTCCCATCCCATCATCCATGCTCAGCTCCTCAAAAAGCAGAGATCTTTCAGTAACATTTTATCTGTGACAACTTTTCCTGAGGAAGGCAGCAAAACACCTCCCACAGGACATGGAGGGCCCTGTCCAGGGATCACCTGTCCAGCTGCCCTTGCCCAACAGGTGTATGTTGTCAGCTCTTTGTGGTTTAATGTGCTTTGCAAAGCAAGACAGGAAGTGATTATGCATGATTCATTTTATCAGCATATTTTCAAGCCGCATTATTAAAGTATTTTCCAAGGAACTTTTTACTGGTAGAAAAACTGAAACACAGAGAAACCAAGAATCTTCGCTTTTGATGTACTAAGTTGCATGTGTTTCTTTGGGAAAAATCCATGTGAGGAAAAACTGTATGTAACCAGTACCAAGTGACAGAAGGAGCCCACACGATTCAGTGCCTCTAACTCCTGAATCAAATCCCCTACCCCCAATTAATCAGCACAATCACCAAATTTCCAGCTCACTAAAATGACATTAAGTATTGCAAACTTTCCTGAGCACTTTCAAAGCTGAATATAATTTCCACCTCCAAACAAACAGAACCAGATGTACAGTGCCTCCTGCCTGAGGCCAAACTACCAACAACATTGTTCCTTTACCTCCCCTAAACAACTCAGGGTATTTGAAGCTTCTGGAGAGTTTTGGCCCAGGTACATCCCTGCTCCCAAATGCATGTTCACCTTGCAGCTCAGAGTGACTGCAAAGGTAAAAGGACACAGATCCACATGCCAGCAAGGTTCTGAGCCTGCCTCCTCTCCCCACACACTGCTGCAGTTTCAGCTTTCCCTGGTACAGGCAGGGATCTGCTGCATCAGGAACATTGATCAGACTGGTTCTTTGCCCAGATGCAAATGTCACACACAGACCAAAACTAGCTTGTTGGAAATGTAGGCTGGTGAGACAGACCTGTGAATGCAGGAAAACTCAAGCATTGAAAATACCCAGCAGAAGAAAAGGGATGGCGAGGGGGGGGGAGGGGCTGAGTAATAGAGTGTCTTTTCTCCTCAGAGTCTAAAGGAGAACAAAAAGTCAGACAGAGACAATCTTGCTCCAGCTGAAAGAGGGATTAGGGACTTCTTCCAAGAGGAAGGACCCACCAGTAAATTTAAAGAGATTCAGCAAGGACCACAGAGCAGGACCTAGGTCACTTGGACTTGGTGATCTTTGTGGGTCCCATCCAACTCAGGATATTCTATGACTGAAGCAGTTGTTTACTATGGGCTCATACAAACTCCAGCAGGGCTCTGTTTACTTCTCCTCCTCTCCCACACATTACCTAACACTGCTGTGCAGCATTTAACAGCTTCGGTCCCAGATCCCCAGAGGTGGCTGCACACCAGCAGGGTGAATATCAGCACACAGCTCATTAAATGCACACGTGTCTGTCTGTGCATTAACCACTGCTCCAGGCGGGCTGCAGAATGACATCTGTGTGACACTCAGTGCCAGCACTACACAACCATTGGAGAAGCTTGAATGAAGAAAAAGCACAGATGTTTTCCAAAATCCAGGACATTCTGACTGTTACCAACAGCTGGGCAGGCTTTCCCATGGTAACATCACAGCAGACAGTAATGCAGAAGTAAAGGAAGAGCTGTGGTCTGAACTGAACTGCCAGCATTCCAGCAAGTAATGTTATTTCAGTAAGGAGCACAAATGCAGATGCTGTTTCTGAGCTGAGCAGAATCCTTCCCCACCAATTCTTTACATGGAGCTTCAATTTTCTACCGCCTCTCTCATGCTAAATGAAGTTATTTGTGTGATTTTTGCTACTGTATCAATAGCCTCATGGGAAAACAGAAAAAAAGAAGGGCAGGCTTAGGTGCCTCTTGCACACAGGTGTCTGTCTGACTGCAGTCACTTGGTCTCCACATGTAGTGGGAGATCCACAGGATCCACAATGGGCCCTGTGCCACACAGAGCAGTGGGGGTGCTGCAGTCAGGATCCCTCTGGGAAGCTCAGGGAGGGGAGCACTTTGCATGTGCATTATAGTCACAGGTGTTCACAGCAGCAAAGCCATTCTGCAAATGCTAATCTTGTTTTATCACGCTCTGTCTCTCCATCACGAAGACAAAGGCTTGCCAAGATCAATGTGTTTGCTGAAATGAACTAAGACCTCAAAAAACTTCCCACCAGCCACAATATCAGAGGACCAAAGTGATCTCTCTGAAACAGGTCTTCAGCTTTCTGAGAAATGTGCAGTTTTTTGCCACATCTTTTGAACAAGTTTGTTTCAAGAGGTGTGCAGAAGAAGGAGGGGCAGGTTCTAATGCAGTTAACTCTGTGCTTGAAAAGATGCAATTCAAGAGTGAAAGCCAAATTATATCTCAGTGTCACACGTTGACTCAGTATATTCAAAAGCTCTGAGGTTTTACCAATAGAAAAATCAAATGTACTTGGAGCAATACAAACCCATATTGACACATTACCACAGCTTCTTTCCAACTAAGGAAAAAACATTATAGCGAGTCAGTGCAGAAGAAAGCCTTTGGGTTTGGTTTTGGGGTTTTTTGTAATGAATCCTGTCTTGCAAACAAACAAAAATATGAGATTGGATGGATTTGTGGGAGAGTAACATCGGGGAACCCAGAGCTACACACTGCACCTGAAAGTCACTCTTTCTGTGCTTTTCTTTCCTCCTTTTCTTCAACTGCTGTCAGGCCCTATACACAGCATCTTAATACAAATATTCATGTATCATTAGCAAAAGTATTTATTTTACATATATAACCAAAGAGCTAGAACCTAAGAGTCCTGGTAGTGTTCTCACTGGGATCAGTGCTGTGGAAATGTAGAAGCACAAACTAGTTCCTGACCACATTAGAGGTAAAAGCTATCCAACATGAAAAGCTCTATAGGACCCCCCAGTTCCTATGGGGCAGAGTCAGAAATAATCTGTATTCCTTATCTTTAGTCCACGAGATCCATAGGCAGAACACATAGGTCCAGCCAGCAGAGTTGCTCTTCTGGCTATGCCATGTCTTTCTGAGGTTTGGTCCACTGTCCAAAGTGCTTCTACTCTCTGTTTTAATTGACAAAAATGCAGAGAGCGCCTCAGGCTCCATTTGTACCAACCTGCAAAGCAATTCAGTTACATTTTAACTTCTGCTTGAAAATGAGGTCAAGAGGTGAAGCCTACAAGTCAAGGAGAAATCCTCCAGCAAGCGTAGAGTTATTGGGTGCACTACATAAAATCAGCTATGCCATCTCTAAGCACAACCTTATGATTCACCACGTGCACAAGGCTTTGCAATCTGTTGAAGACAGCTATTGTCCCTGGAAATAAATACCAGCTAAATTGGGTAAGAATGTGATGACTTCATCATATTCATTAGGTGCTTTCTCCTACCAAACATGGTACTGGGCAGCACAAATTTTGACCCAAAAGAAGCCAAACTGGCACATCAAAGCTTGCAGGCATCTGTATGCCCTCAGCTCAAAGCCATCACTTGTTTTCACCCTGCCAGGGCTTTTGGGACTCTAAAAATCTCCTAAGGCATCCAAAATACAACATTACAGACTGTGACATCCCTCTCTCTATTCTCTACACGGAGGGAAAGCCCTCACAAGTCTCAGAACATGCCTCCCACTCTGAAAAGCACAGAAGACCTCAGACAAGACCTCAGAGAGCTTAAGCATCCAGCCACTTGCTGTTGGCTCCATAAGTGACATTTGCTAAAGCAGAGCACTGTCCAGAGAAAAGCACAGCACCCACTACACTGCAAGAGACATGGGTACAAGTAGATGCAAGCAGATGTAGTGGTACTTCCACAGGACTCCATCCAGCAAGGGACATGAGCTGTCCTTGTTCAGCCAACAGAGGACATCAAAAATGCTGAAGCTGTGAGTCAAGGCTTCATCTTTTATCTGATCTCACACTCGTGTCAGTCAGTATCTTAACACAATCACAAGCTTTTCTTGGTAAACATTTCCACAGAGCAGCAGTGGTATGTGCTAACTCTTTCCATTTGCCCTTTGTATTTCCCAGGGTTGCTCCCATTCAGCAAGGCTGAGGAGGCTCCCCTGAGGATATCGCCAAGCAGAGCATGGTTTTTCTTTCTCTCCATTTCCCTGTGGTGATGGTTCAGCCCTGCCCTTCCCATCCCTCAGCCCAGTTAGACAAGTCAGTCAGTCTCCAGTCTGACCCTGCTCTGCCTCCCTTGCCCCCTGCACATTACCTTCAGGCATTTACCATGACACAACAAAAGTGCATTTCTCCAGAAAAACTCTGCCTGACCCACACCTGCCCATGAATCTTTCTCAGAACCCATTTTCCAAGTTGGGTGGAGGCATTTCAGAAGGCTTACAATGTTCATGTGGCCTTCACTCATAAGATTGCAGAATGAGCCAACAATCCTTTCTATTTCCTGGGATCCATGGAAAAAGTGGTGATTTGACAATTATATCTGGATTTTTTACAAGATATTTCTGCATCTTTGAAGAACTATTGAGCTTGGGAATTAGCTGTCAATCTAAATAACATTTAACTGAAAGATTTCTCTTTCCACCCATCTGCAAACATCTGGGCAGATCTTCAGCTGATGTAAATCTGTGTAGCTGTGCTTAGTTACTCCAGCTGAGAATCTGGCACGTCTTAGAGTTCTTCCAATATTAAAAACACATTCTCTTTTTATGTAAGCGCAAATATTTATATGATGTTCTTTGCATAATTTTGCACTTTTTTTTGGTGCAGAGTCCCCCAAAGAGATGGGTAAGTAAAATGATTGCAGCACTCAAGCTTTATTCAATCCCTCACTTCTCTGTTTCTTCTGATTCTTGTTTGCATCGTTTTAATGATGTGAAGGATACATGAAAAAATCCATGTATGGGAAAGGAACTAATAAAAGACCAAAAGCTGTTTATAGATTAAATGCAAAGTACTTAGTGGAGTTAATACAAGCAGAGCCAAATAAGGCCAGTTGAGTTACACGGGTGCCATTCTTGAGTTGAGAAGCAGATTTTGTGCATTTCTAAATCTTATGTGCCAGGTCACTGGACTGCAATACATCCACAACCATTGAGATAATAATTATATGCTCATTTACATCAGAGGATGAACTGCCCATTTATCTATATATGGAAATGTATACATCTCCCTGAGATTACCCCAGGAATTTGTCTTTAGACTTAGGACACATGAAATTGACTTTAAAAGCTTTGTGTCACTGTCATACTGGAGTTGCTCAAAGGATACAATCCAAGCTCTAATAGTCTTTTGCAGCATCCCTGCCCTGTAGTCATGAAGGAATCTGGGGAAATCTTTCTTCCCCAGCTGTGGACCTCTCCATCAGAAGACTTTTCTCCTGACTTTCACTGCTTTTTACATGATTTGATGGCCATCCCTTGAATACGAGGGCAGACTTGCTTGATGACTTCTGAATCTTGACTGCAGTACATCACTGTTTTTCACAATGGTTGCTGAAACAGCTGCATGTTAACTACTACATAAATCTCTCATTTCCCCCAAACACAGACAGTTTGGAATCTTCTTCTGTGTGACTATAGAGTTTTTCCTTCCCATCAGTCACACTAGATAAGTTATTAAAAACAGTGCTTTTAATAAATCCCAGAAAGCTATGTATTTCCAGTACATGCCTGGCTAGCAAAAAAGGCTCCTTTTCAGCAGTGCCACATGCAAACCTTCCATCATCTGCCAGGAAAACTATACCTCTACTCAAAGCATCAGAAGTGAGTGAACTAAAAGAAGAACCTGTGCATATTTCCTTTACCAACCAACCTCCAGCTGCTTCAGACAATTTCCTAGGAATGAGATTTCTACGCATTTGAAAGCCCACAGGATTCCTCTGTCAGCATTAGAAAAAATCTTATTGCAAAACCCCACTCCATCTTGTCTTGTCTGCCTACAGAATGAGCTGGCTAAGAGACATGGTTTACTTGGTTTGTCACAACATCTGGAAGTCATAGTGACACATCCAAGCAAGTGAGAGCTGGAGACCAGCAAGTTATGGACAGAGTGAACGTGTCTGGGAGACCCTCTCCCAGACAGTGTCATGAGGGGAGATAAAGGGAGGGTGCAAGAAAAGGGTAATGCAGGTACACTCATCTTCATCCTGTCAAAGGTCCCGACTTCAACTTGTGTTCAGAAGGAGAGATGAAAGTTCATACTGATCAATATGTACATTTCTGTGCAGGAGGTTAAGGGAGATATAGAGAAATGCTGTTAGGAACAATTAGAGAGGTAATGACTCATAAGCTTTATTTTTAACTCATCAGTTGAATTAAAGAATGGTCCTCTCAGTTGGCAGACTTTACTACCCTAGTAATCATTGCCCTGAAATTACTGGTGGCAGCATCATGCCTTGCAAATAAAGCTCTGTTTGTACAGACATTTCTTCCATAGGAGCTACCAACTGTTAGAATTTCTATCTTTTCATACTGCCTCTTTTCCCAGCTCAGCATCACACCATGTGAGATGCTCCAGCTTAAGCATCATCATAATGCATCACAACACCAGCACAAACTGCAGTTCTCACTCGATTTTATCTATATTACATCTTTTAGGTAATTTTTTGCTCTTCCCTTACCCATCAACACTGTACCCCTGTTGTAGGAGGCTACTCATTTGTCAGGGCTGATTTGTCCTTAATGAAGCCACACTGGCTGTCACTAATCACCTCCTTAGTTTCCATGTGCCTTAGCCTAGTTTCCTGGTGGATCTGCTCCATGACCTTGCCAGGAACAGAGGTGAAGCTCACTGGCCTGTAGCTCTTTGGGTCTTCCTTTTTTCATTTTTAAAAAATGGGTGTTATATTTCCCCTTTTCCAGTCAGTGGGAACTTCACCAAACTGCCACAACATCTCAAATGAGATGGACAGTAACTTAGCCACTTCATCCACCAATTCCCTCAGAAAATGGAGATGTTTCTAATCAGATCTCAGGGATTTGTTCACCTAAAGTTACTAGAGTAAGGCTCTAGATTGATTTTAGGGCATTTCTCTTCTGGCTAAATGTGGTTTGGGGTTCAAGTTATTTATCAACAGCTTTTAGGGTACTGGAGACAAAATTTGACTCAAGTGATGACATGCAAATTTGGGTTTAAGGACCAGATCCTGCCCCTGAAATGCTGTCTCTGAATTAGTCTGGAGATCAGCATTTGGATGGGGGAACATCCCCTGCACAGAATTTCCTTGGAAAATTCACATTAAAGTGATTGATTTACAGTGCAAAGTTATTTCTCCATACAGTTGTGGTCACAGAAAAATGAAGTACCTCATTTTTATAAGTCTTACAGGCTTATTATTGTTTATAAAGAGTCCACATCAGCTCCTAAAAGCTGGACAGGCAGCCTGTCTGCAGTGCAGACAAATGGCACTGCCCATCTGTATGTCTGCTGATCTCATATTTTGCCAAGACCACTATGTTCTAGTAGTGAATAATTTTAATTTTTTATACCCAGAAGAAGCAAGGAGCTGTTGTAAAGGCAGATCTGGGCCCCCAGCATATGGGCCAAATTGCAAACTGTAGAAATGTTAAAGGCATCTCTCCATGGCAGTTACCTATGTAACTATTGCACTGAATTGAACTTGGGTTGCATTTCAGGAGCCCACCTGAAGTTGAATGAGTGCAAGAAACTCAGTCTATATACTCAAAAAGTCAAAGAGTAAGTACTGCATAAAATACAATAAATTCTTTTGGTCAGATGGACAACTGGTCTGGACAATCAGACTGGTCTTGATTTGACCCAAACTGTTGAAGAGCTTTGCTGAGAACACTGTAGTTAGCAACATTGAAACGCCATGCAGATATTTAATTTGTTTTTACCCTTGGCTGTTATCATCCCTCTGGAGCTGGCTCAGGCAGAACCAGGTGAGTTGGTTCCAGTCTAACCTATCACAGGGAGAGGAAGGAGGAGGGACCATTTATTTGCACTGCTAAGCAAAGCCAACCTTTCTATCACCATCTGCCCTGCTCTTTTGCTAGATGGCTTTTTTTAAAAAAAAGCATAGCTAGAAAGAAAAAAAATACATACCCCACCCAGCCTGCCTCCACTACATAGCTGCCCTAATCAAAGGTTAAAAATGAACTTGGGCCAATGAGATGGAAATAGAGAATAAACATGCAGAAGCATCTGAGATTTACTACTCAGATAGGACTATTTTCCATAGGATTTGACTAAGAATTCCTGGCAGAGGAATGGAAGGCAAATCTCTGTCCTTTGAATGGAATGGGGATTTTCAGGTCTTTCTCTGGCTGAGTAAGTGCAGGCATGTGCAGATTTCTGTGGATGTGAGCAGATGTAAATACCATGTTCAGCAGTAAAATGTTCAGTGTAAGCTTGCTGCTTTTAGAGGTTCTGAGGTTTAAACAAAGCCCATAAAGCCAGCAGGAGCCTTCCTTGACTCAAATGCTTGGTTCCAAAGCCTACGGAAGCAGCATGTCACCTGAGTATGGATGATCTGCTCATTCTGAGTATGAGAGTTTTCACTGAAATTCACTACAAAGATTGCAAGAAATGTTGAAGTAATTAGGGACAAAAGGTACAAATTTCCCTTACTGCCCTTCATTTCAGCTAAACAACTCCAGACCTGAGCAAATTCTAGTTCTGCAGCTCAAATCCCCAGGATATCTCTCTCAGTAGTCATAGAGACATGTATGTAGCTCCCAGGATAAGTCAAACCTATTTTTATGCAAGAACAGTTGTCATTAGAGCAGTAAGTCTTTCCTAGTCTGGGAGCACCATACATCCCTAATTGGCATGTCACACAGACAGGACATCCTTAATTAAATCCCCTGTAATTAACTGTGCTTCTCATGCCACTCCAGGCACCTGAGTGAGATCTCTGCAAGGAGTTGTCCTAAGAGATGTGGATGTACCCATCTGCTCCAGGCTAGTGTGGGTACCTCCAAAAACCCTGCCTGGCACAGACTGATCTCATTCCCACACACCTTCACACAGGAGAGACATCCTTTCACTCAGCCAGCCACATGCACTGTAAAAGATTTCCTTGAAGCACAAGAGACCAAGTCCTCAGCTGGTATGGACTCGTATTAGTGGTGTTAGTGGTAACTGGTATTGACTGGGGAGATCCAGTAATATCATCCATTTATCTAACCAAGTTCAGTATATTCCTTGGGACTGCATCACACTTGGCAATATCCTCCCTGTTCTATATGGGCTCTCAAATAAGCACAACCCATGTTAGATGGAGAAGATTTCCAGCCAGAGCATTGTTAGGAGGTTGGGATTTGGAGGTGGCTCAGCAAGTGAAACATCCCACAAGACTTCAGTTCACAGCAGTGGTTCAAAAGCAGAGCTGTGCATGCTGGCTGTGCCTGAGGAAATCCAGAACAAACAGCAAACAAGCCAGACCTTGCTGAGATCAGCAAAGGGAGGCTGTGGCTCAGCCTTTCACAGTGCACTTCCTATGTGGCCATCTGGGTGCATCAAGTAAAGAGAGGGTGAGAACAAGAAACTTCTTGAATGCTTTTGGTTGAGCCATGAGGAATCTTCCACTTGTTACCTCCTTCACTCAACAAATCGAAATACTTAATATGGTTGAACCTATCAAGTTGCTCAGTGGGATAAAGAAACATCCTATTTTCATGATGCAGTTACATCACAGATTCACAATCTTGAAAGCATCCAACATCATAATTCTTATCAGTGCACCCAAAATAATAATTAGGAACCTAAATATCATTGTGAAATTTAATCTAAATTTACTACTTATTTTCAGACCTGCTGAATCAAGCATGGAACTAAATATCCCTTTGGTCCTACCTGCAGATTGTTTATCCCTCAGTCATGAAGGATCCATCTGGCTTCACTGAGTCATGCAGGGAAAAACCCAGGCAGAAAATCTCATCTTCCAGCATCTGGATTCCTGCACACAGAAAAGTCCTCACCTGCAGAAAGCTTAATTTGGTTTTTCCTGGAGGTATGTTTCCATCCAAGTGCCAAGCAAACTGAGCTGAAGAACAAGCTGCTGCACCTCCCATGTCCATCTGCCATCTTAAGCATACAGCAAGTCCATCTCCTGCTCCTGGTGTGTTGCATCAAACAAAGGTGAGGACAGCGGCAGAATTCTGATCTTACCCCACCTCTGCACACACACAGCAAACTCCACGAATGCCATGAGCACAGTCTCCTCCCTTCTCCACCATATTTTGACAGAATTTTGGGAATTGTTTAAATGGAAGACAGCTACTTGAACTTAATACCAACAAACACAACCAAGGATTATTTAACACCAGCATAAGACACCTACAACAAACACCACACCTTCACTAATGCTTTGGACACCCAGCTTCTGCTCAGGTCTGTGTCCTCAGAGACATCTTTGTGTTACTCTGTAGTGTGTTTACACTGAACTTAGGACATTTTCTCCTTATCAGCATGCTGTACTAAATGATCTTCTTGTAACATTGCTTTTTTTGCAATGTTTGTAACAGAAATTCAATATTCACAGGCATTATGAAAACAAGTGTGAGTGAAAACAATGATCCAAGAAGCACTATGGCTACAAGCTACTAAAGGAAGAAATTACCTGAAAGAACCTTTCCATTTTAGTGTAAATATTTAAATTTGCATGAATAGGTAAGTCTTCATAAACCACATTTTTGGGTGAAATTGGGGCAGGAAGAATATGGCCATGCACTCCTGAGGTGCATTACCTAGCCTACAACACCTATCCCACGTTCACCCCAAAATATTTATCTATCCATAATGCCTACTTTCTACTAAGATTGCAAGCTTTTGGATAGACAGAGGCCAAGCTTTTGTTCTGCCACAGTATTTTCTTTGCTGTCAGCCCAGCAGATCTTTCTGCATGGTTAGGAATCCTGACAGAAGGAAAAAAAAGCCCTTCAGTGTATGTCAAAGTATCTGATAAAGGAAGTCAGTATCACAGTTCCTGGTTGACAGAGGAGGAAAGCTGAGAAGGAGAGGTCATGCCTATCCTGGTTTGAAAGAGCAGGTTTGAGCAGCACAGGCTCCTGCCTGCTCTCCTGTGCTTACCTGCAGAAAACCCAGTTGGCTTTGCCTGGGGGCACAATAAGCTGCTGTGTGTGCCTGGGTGGGTGAGATCATGCCTGCCCTGGATGATGCCTCAGGCACGGGTCACTGGCTGCTTGTACAGCAAATGAGGATGGCCTCGAGGCACACATTGCCAAGCAGAGAGCTCAGACATCCCACACACCTCTTCTCAGAGCTGGGAGGGGGACTTGAGGTTCCAGGTCCTGTTCTGTCTATATCCTTCAGTTTTCCAGTCCATAGGCATTTAAAATATCCCCCAGGTAATTTAGAGAAGTTTTCTTTTCAAGGTACTGTTATCCAATCTGGGGATAATGGTTCTTTAGCAGCAAAGAGGTGGCTCAGAGTACCCAGCATGTGTGATAATGACATTTTCATCAGTACCCTGAGTAACAAACTGAATGCAAATCAGGGATGGGTGCTAAGAGGGCAAGGATAACTTGCAGTTCTCTAGTTCTCTATAAAGCCAACCCTCAAGATATGTGTACTCTGGAACAATAGGATTTAGAGGAACAACTATAATTCAACAAAAACCTTTTTCTTTTCCTTGTTTTGTAAAGATGCCATGCCCGACACTGTTGCATGTGCTACAGTACATGATGGCAAAAAACTGGGCCATAGTATATAACATGTTCCAAGTGCTAAAAAGGGCAAGGACATCTGCAAAAGGTAAAGTCTGATGTTTAAACACCAGAAGTTATCATTTAGGTGTTCTGACAGGAATTCTACCATGGCAGAGACAGTCAGAGAACTTGTTTCAGCTTCAAGCAACATTCTTTAGATAAGCGTCTGCTGGATATGCTGCAAAGAATTGCTCCAATCATAATGACTGTGGATTTTCTGTGTAGACTTTGAAGGCATATAAAAAGTCAGATTTAACCAGACTTCAGTCCCACCTGTGCTAGTGCACAGAACAAAGGTATCAGTGCTACTATGAAACTAATGCTATGGCAAAGCAGATATTTCACACAAGTTGTAGATCCTGATTCCTTGATATAAGGTGCTAGAAATGCGTCTATAATAGCATGAATATCAGATGTGGTACAGGACTTGAAAGTTCATTTGGTGTGAGCACCTTTTATCCTTGTATAGGTCCTCTCCTTGGATGAATCACTCTGAACAAGAAGTCCTAATCACCCACCCCAAATCAGATAATGTTCTTCACCTGGCTACAACCACATGCTAGCTCTTTCCCACACTGAAATTATAAAACTGCTAGTGATTTACCCACCCCTGTAGCTGGTACTAGTCAAGGGTAGAGCTTACTCAATTCAATATCCAAGAAAATCAAAGAAGAAAATCCCAGGCTGGAAGGACAGTTATCAGGACAATATTCACTAAATTAGAACAAAACTAAGTTTTACTGTAAGAAATTAGTCTTTTCTCTGCTTCACCAGTGTACCCTTCACTATTTCATCCACAATGACAGCTTGTAATATACTTTTCAGTGAATCTCAAAGGATTGGGTTAAACAATCCAAAACTTAAAAAGCTTTTCCAAGCTATTTGACCTTCTGAAGTCTGCAAGGTCTGGTACCAAATACTTAGTCATTTACATTTCCAGCCAAAAGCAGAAGTGTAAAGACTCACACAGATGAAAAACAAAGGTGGGGAAGGGCATGCCTTGGTCACTAGAATTGATTACTCTGCTGATTGTATAGACCTGCAGAAGTCAAGGCCACCACTCCTTCTCATGTGACAGTCAAATTGGGACTTGCACACCTGAAGGCATGGGTGTAACTACTACCAAAGGGCCTTCCCAATTGGTTTCTGCTCCAGCTTTTTTTTTACACAACAGCTCCATCCTTTTTGGAAATTGCTCACAAATTTGTTCAAGGATTCCATTGGGAGATGAGGTTTTCTAGGCTAAGATTCAACCCAAAAGGTTTTAATTTCAGCCAAATTGATTGGACTGGTTTTGAGTAGTGAAGGAATGGAAGAAAATACTTCTCCCATATGTTCCAGACAGAGGAGCACATTTGCTGAGAAGAAAGAATCCTTGAGGAGACAGTGGGGGAGAGGGGGCAAATTTCTCTAAAGGATAAAAATATTCCCAGACACAACACCATCATGAGCTCAGCCCTAACCTTACGTCAAAGAACACAGCAGCGATGGCATTTGTGTTTACACCAGCTGAGTATCTGGCCCATAGGAATGGAGAAGAAAGCTTTCCATTAAAATCTTGGATAGGATACATCAGAATCTAAACAACATGGCAAAAGCCTGATGTGTAACACTCCCTTCCTGTTATTTCTCAAGACCAAAAGACAGAGTATTCCAATGCATGGAGAAGACAATCTGCTGCAAGCCTTGCCTGGACATAATGAGTTTGTGCAGTAAGACCTCTCTGCTCAGACCTTCAGCAAGAGTCAGGACCTTCAGGGATCTGGGCTTTGAACCAGATCCCTGAAGGATTGAACCCCAAGGGTTCATTAATGGCTTTGTGCTCCTGGCAGATCAGCTGCTGAACCTCTCTGGGTCAGACCAGACCTCCCATATCTCACCTGTTGCCTCTTGGCTAAAGTGAGGCAATATGAAGCCCAGGAAGAAAATGAAAAAAAGTCAGTGGTGAATAGAACTCAAAATTAAAGTTGTCCCAATCTTAGCAGTTCCAATATGAGGGAAAGACAAACCTTGGAACTGTGAACTTCTTGTCCTGACTGTGGAAGCCCATGGATCTATAACAAAAAAACCCACCCATGCTGTGGTGCTACCTTAGGCAGAATTCATAAGGCTTAAGGCATGTCCTGCTAATAAGAGTGCCAGGTTCTCACAAGAACCCAGCTGCACAGCATAAAGCCTAGAAATTCAAAAACATGGTTAATCTCTTAACTTACTCTCAATAGAGCCTCCAAAGTTTGCAGACTCTTGGTGTCATATGCCAAGTCCAAGATGTTCCAGTTTCCTCAGCTTCCAAGGAGATTCTCATCAAGAAATCATCATGAAGCTGTGGATAATTGAGAACCTGGAGTCATGAGCAGCACACTCATTTTTATTTAATAATAACGTGATTAGTAAGTAGCTGTGTCCTCAGTACTTCATCAATATTGCCAGGTATTATGCAAAAACCTCTGCCTTAAAGAGTTTACCATTTATAAATAAGAGCAGCAAATACAGGAGGAACTAGGCAAGGATATAAAAAGAAATAGATATAATTAAACATCAGTTAGCAGCCTGCAAATTTATAGGTATACTAACTAGTACCTATGCAGTAACTCCATCTGTGCTGCCCCCTTAGCTGTTTATAGTCTACTGGTTCTTTACATTACTATTTATTACAGACATAGACCTTGGAGGAAAAAATACCTGGTTTTGTTCTCTGTTTCTTGCAGTCTCCTTGAAGGCCTGCCATTGAGCTCTGCTGGACACAAGCTCCTTATAAGTGCATGAGAACAGCAGAAGGACATTGAGGATACTTATAAGCATTTGATAGGGAGAGGTAAGTAGGGGGCAGGAGGCAGGTAATGAAGGGGAAAAAGTGCTAACACGGTCTGAAAGGCAAGACTCTCCTACTTGGTACAGATAGACAGAAGTAATAATGAAAAGGAAGTGCAGATATCTACAACAACATCATCCATGAGCAGATTTTCTTAGTGGTGGTCCACCTTTAGCAGCACTAGTCTGTGGGAGGTTAGATGAAAAAAGGAAAACTTGCAGAAGGCTGAGAAGGAAGAGAAAAATGAGAAAAAGACGGAAGAGCACTTTCAACATAATTAAAATAACAAAAATATTGACATAGGTTATACGTATGTAGCAGAAAAGAGTCATATAAACAAAACAGTAGTCATTTAATAGCCAGGAAGGTGGCAGGAAACGAAAGGGATGGCATTTTAAATCTCAACAAAGTTTAACAGTAGCTGGTCCATGCTGATGAATATATTATATAATATTATATAATATATTTATATTCCATGCTGTGGACACCTGGAGATATGAGTGTCTGTAGGAAGGTAAGACAAGTCTATTCTAAAAATTTCTCCAATGTAACTCCACCAGCATGAAGGCACAAGTGCAGACAGCTCACAAAAGCCCTCATGCTGAGGCAGGTTGGCCTGAGTGATACAACTCATCCAAACAAAAGGCTTTTTTTACCATCTTGATTTTTACACAGGAATTTTTGCCAGCACAGCTGCACTGGATTTGAACATAGATCTAACTGCTGCTGGTCCACAGCCTAGGTAGGTTTTTGGAAAATACACCTGAGGTCTCAACCCTGCAACAGGATTGGCAATGTGACATTCTAAGAAAGGTTTCCTGTATTGCAACCTGCTAATTTACCTGCTATTGTCAAATCTTAGTGATTAAAGACATGACTCACACCCCCTAAGAGCAGTATGCTCAGGTTAAACATTATGGGGTTTTGAAAACATGTTAGGTAATAAACATTGGGCTTCTTTTTTAACTGCCTTTTGTTTAGGGTTGTCAGTTGTGCAGGTTAGAATTTTGATTACAGATAAAGGTGATTTTTTTCATCCTGGGAACTGCAGCCAGAGCCAGGTGTGTAGGATTATCTCATTGCATCCCCAGAGCAGCATTGCAGTGTGGACCCATGGCAACACCCACAGTCTGCTTAACAAGCCACCCCTACAGGTCCTGCCACTGGTGGGGACAGTGGCATGGGCCGCACAAGGGAGTGACCCTGAGTCTGAATGTGGTACAGCCCTCTTTCCCAATCAGGGGACTCCTGTGCCTGGGTCAATGACTCTGGTGAGGACACCGAGCTCCTTATGTGGCCTTGGCTCCTTATAGAACCCTATATGAACTTAATCATGTATCTTTGTGTCCAGTTTCCTGTCCCTCCAAGGGGACACTAATCCCACGTGGGACCCCCCTTGCCTCAACTATTCTAAGCAGCTGAATAGTATGTAAAAAAGGTGAGAGCTTCATCAGCAAACAAAATTCAGTCATGGTTATAAATTCTCTTTCATTTAATTAAACAGTACACTTAATTTTGGTCCAGAATAAGCACACTGACTTGCTGACAAGTACCAAGGCACTGAGGTATGATGGGCAGTACTTTGCCACTTCCAAAGTTCTCAGTCCTTGTGCGATAGAAGTTGTCTACCCATCAAAATCATCTGCCCTGAAGAAAAACAGAACCATTCTGTGCCATTAGTGCAGGGTCTGGGCTCTAAGTTGGTGAGGAAATCCCTGAGTTTAAACATTAGGAACACAGCAACCAGGAAAAGAAATCAGTATGAAAAGCAAGCAGGAGAAAAGAAATCACTAACTAGATGCAGCACTGCATTAACTGTGACTCTTGAGCACATATCCTCTGAGGACCTCAAAAGTCTCTAGAAGAAACTAGTTACCATGAAGCTTTGTGGGTGGAAAGAGAAATGGAACCCAGAAATGGTTCCACTTACTTGATGATGGAGGACGCTCATCTCCATCTTTCATTTCCTGTACCACCAGCATCAAGGATTGTGTTGACTACAGAACTTCTAAGATCAATCCTGATATCCAGCCAAGATGTGGAGAAAATCTTCTCTGGTTTGGATTTCAAGACTTGGCCAGAAGGGAGCAGAAGAGCCCTGCAGAATGCACACACTGGGCACTGGTGTCCTGCACAGAGCCTGGCTCTGCTGTCAGCGTGTGGCAGCCAGGCTCCCAACAAATATCACAACTGCAGGATTAAGCAAACTCACCAACATCACCTCACAGCCTAGGCAATCATAGCCTTGCAGTTCTCTACATGTGCAAGTTGTATGCCTATAGTCATGGCAGTCCATGAAGACACTAAGTTGTCCATTTCCTTTCCCACTGCTGATACACTTTCAGTTTATAAATATATGTACACCAGAAGACTTCAACCCTATATAAAAAGAACACAAAACAAGTCCAGTTTAACATACTTTTATAAAAGTGGAGTTGTAGCAATGTTTATTGGAAGGTCAGGTTAAGACCAAATCTCCCCTTCCCTACCAATTCAGATACCTTGGTTCTGTAAAAAAATCTCAGTCCAGAATTGAAAAATCAAGTCTTAACTGAGTGCCACAAAAAGGATGGCAAGAAGAAATCTGTTTCAAATCATTTCTAGGTAGGAACAATATTTTAGAACAGGTTTCACAATAAGAACAATAAACACAGAAAACCAAGGTTTTGCCTTTTACAGAAGAAAGAGAAGCAGTTCATGACAGCAGACAGCAGATTTTCCTAGACAGCAGTTCATGAGGCCCAGTCCTGGACACAAAACTGCAGTTGCTGTCTGGCACACAATTGCAGAAGCAGACCTGCAAAAAGTTTTACAACTGGTTTCTTGGAAAACCAACATTAGCAAGACATTCAATGTAAATATGCCAGTCTTTAACTGCTTAGAGACCTTAGAGCAGACTTTCATCTGACAGCAGCTCACCTCAGAGCATGGCCCAGGTCCCTCTACACCGTCACTGAAGAGCCAGTGCCTCACCCAGGACATTTTCAGACTTGTATCAGGGTAAAGGAAGGTCTTGTATTTCACATCGGGTCCAAATTCAGGGTCACATTCTTAGAACCACGGGTTTTTCTCAACATTTTCCTATCACCTGCGTTAGTCACACTAGTGGATGTAGTAGCTGAGGAACCCAACACAAGCATGCACGAGCATGTTATGGTGCATCTGCCAGAGAGCACTGTGACCACTGACCTGGATCAAACAGTTTCAGAGGCAGCTCTGAGCTAGCCCAGCTGATTTTGCCCAGCATGAAGGAATGCAGAATCACATCAATACAGGTAACACTCAAGTTTTGACTGGGCATCATCAGAAGCATGGTCAGGAACCCTATGGGCTGAGCAGTGGATCCTGTTTACTCCTTAAATTCAAAGTGGAGTAAGAACACGTTCAGCTTTCCTAGCAGCTGGGCTATATACACAAAAATGGATGTTGATATTTACAAGACCCAGAGCTCATTTCTGTTTATTTCTATGCACAAAGAATAAAACATTTAGGTAGTTTTCCATCTAAAATAACTTTGCTCTTGTCTTTTTGCCTCAGCCAAGAATGAGGGCTCTGTGCGACCAGAAGAAGGGAAATGCTTGGAAATCCATCTTGTTCAACTGGTGCTGTTCCTTGCTGACATTTAGCCCAGACAATGTGAGCACCACCCTTAGTTACACCCAGCTGGGCTCTGACTTCACTGGGAAGCCATGGTGCAGCACGGCTGCAAACAACAGCAAGCACAGCTCAAGTATTTCTCTGTGGAGCATGAGATTGTTTGCTAGATTGATTCCTTGCTAAGTATATTTTGGGTGCAAAATATGTTGCCTTAACCTTGCTGCACTGCTCCTGGTCCCAGGGGTAATGGCGCAGGGAAGACGAGATGGGAACACAGATTCCCTTTTCCTGGCTCTGCCCCAGGGACAGCTCTCACCTCTGCTCCTCCGTTCTTATGGCTTGGCAGGACCTTGCAAGCTAGAGCTGAAAGAACAGTCTGAAGAGCTGTCTGCTGTAGCTGCTATCACTCACACCTTCCAAAATATCCACTGTGATAGTGAATCAGAGAGGGATGCTTAGGGGGGACACAGTAGACCCCACGAAAAATTAGCAGACTGCTTCTCTGCTGATCAAGTCATGCTGCTTCAGTGCTTCAAATACACCAATTTCTAAAATCAATCACTGTGGCCAAAACACTGACTCAAACCTAGATACGCCCCAGCTGAATAGTAAAATGTAGCATCAGGTGGGATGAAGGCAGAAGAAGAGATCATCTCCCCACCAACCAACTCTAGCCAGGAGTGAGCTGGAACTGGCTCAGCATTGCCTAAAAGAGAGCTCTGAGCCCCAGTGCAAGAGCCACAAACTCCACATGTTGGGGAAGAAAACCCCATCTGCCCCTCCCTCCAGCCCTCCCCACGCACCCCAGCTTGGTGAGCCTCCAGGGATCCTCCCACTGTGATGGTTCTTGCTGCAACAACCCAACTCTCCACACACAGGTGCCCAAGTCCTGGCCATGGGTCACCCCCTGTGCCTCAGCTTCGCCCCTTGCAGGGCAGGCTCCTCATGCTGACACTTGCAATGCTCAGCACAGAGCAGCTCCCAGCCAGGACCTTCAGCAAAGCCAGTGCTCCTTAGGAGTAAGAGCCCACTTTGCTTCACTCCATCACTGGAAGCCCTGCTTTCCCTTCTGGCCAGCCTTGCACTGCTCAGCTTCCTGCACACAAGGCAGAGCACTCTGAGCGCCAGAGCTCTGTGTGCGTTTCAGCCTCCCCCGGCCAACAAGTGTCTCCCCTCACAAAAATCTAGACATAAATAAAAAAAATTTAACAGCTAGAACGTCCCAGTTAATGATTAAGCAGGGCCAGTTGCACAACTTCCCCTGGAATGTCTATGTTGATGGCTGCGGTACACTGACGGGCTGGAATGGCAAAAACAGTCTGACAGCGAGGACGGGATGGGGTCCTGGTGATGCAGCTGCCACTGCAAGGCTCTGCAGGAGATGGGCTGTCCTTCTGCAGCAGGAGGCTGCTCCTCCTGTTAGCGTGCCAACCCCAAACTCCAGGGATTTGGGGCACAGCTGGTCACATTTGGTGGTGACCACCCTCAGCAGGTTGTGGGAGTCCTAGCACCACAGAGAGCAGGAAAATACAGCACTGCTGTCTGTTTTATACAGCTGGTTCATTTGCAGGCGTGGGTCAGTGCAAAGCACATGCAAACCTCATGCCTCAGTGTCCTTATATATGAGTTTAAAAGTACACAGCACCCTTGTAAAAGGGCTGTGTCTCCAGGTCCAACCTGTAAGTGTCAAACAAAAATCCATCAAGATTGATGAGTCGGGGTTCTTTTACAGCATTCAGCACATCTGACATTATATTGGACTTTAAAAAGTCCTGCAAGAGCAAGAGTCAATAAATATCTAGAATAAATACAGTCAAATAGTAGTTCAGACACCCAACTCTTCGTTTGCATGGGCATGTCCTGTACTTGGAAATGTGGTAAGCTTTCAAGTAAATTCCTGGAAAGATTAGCCTAATGCACAACTCCCAGATCCCACAGCTCATTAGGAAGAGGCTCTAATGCAACACCTTCCAAGCAGACCACGCGCGTGCTGGCAAAGCAATTTCTTGCACACATTTGTTGGAGACCAAAGTCTGCTTGGCTGGTCATTGGGTCATTTCAGCTTCAGAGACATCACCCAGCCACAGAGAGCATCCACCCAGCGCTTCAGGGGGACAAGGAACAGAGAAACCTAACGCTGCTGCTAGAAAATGGGTTAGTGGATTGATTGATCTATAGGAATAATGTCCTTAGGACACACCTTTTTCAGCAGAGGGCAAAAGGGCACACGTGTAACGGCCAGCATGGCACGTGGGCTATTTAATGGTGTCCTGCAAAGAAAACTCTGCATTGCCAGCTTACTTCATTACTGAAAAAGAATATGTGAAATTCCCTAACACAGCCTGCGTGAAGGCATCTGGAGGTGAGCAGGTCATTTCCAGTATTATCAATTTTTTCCTCTAATAAATTGCAGAAGAGGGATTGCTGTAGAGGCTGTTGAAAAGCAGGCTCGCAGAGAGCCAAAGCAAAGGGAGAGAGGTGGTCCCACTAGCAATGGTCAAGAAAGATCATTTTCTTCAACTTGCAAGCTCAGAAACCACCCCATTTCTCTCATGCTGAAGAAAACACAGGTCTGTGGAAGGACATCTGTTGCCAAGAATCCACTCGTACTGCACAGATGCCTGACTCACCTTTAAATGACCAAACTTCTCAGTCTTGAGACCAGTTCTGTCCCTCAGCCATGCCTTGGCCACCCACGGGTCCCTGCCTGGTTGAGACTGCAGAAATGCTTCATAACTAACAGCAATTATCATTTGGGTTTCATCACTCCTTTTCCAAGCAGCTTCTGTCTCTGCTGTTTGGAAACAATGCTCAAGGCTACCAGCACCAGATCAATAACTCATCTGGGAACAAACAACAGAGATGAAGGAGGATGGTCAAGGGAGGACCTTTTTGCCGAGGGAAGGTTTTTTGCCCCATGATAGGAACCAGAGAGGGTCGTGAGAACACAGGCACAGAGAGCACATCACCAGGATGGGAGGCCAGACACAGAGCAAAGAGAACCACATGCTGGGGAGCATTGCTACATTCTGCTGACATTAGTGCTCCTCACCAACTTGTCTACAGTCAGCTGTGGAGAACACATGATCCTTGTAGCCATGGGGGCATCATATGTAAACCCCAAAATTCCAGAAAGAAAGCTGATGAAATTTTCATTATAATGAATTAATGTACACTCATACACCACTCATCCAAGTGTTTCCCAAATACTTCTCACATGTTAATGTTTCTTTTCCATGTTCTGAGAATTGAGCAAAAAGTTTTCCCGTCTAATTTTTTCCTATCAGCACATATGATTCTTTTTTACCAAATGGACAATTAATGAGTGTTTTTGCCAAGAGGTGGAGTACAAAATACTGTACATGTGTAGCACTATTATCCAAAGACTCAGATTTTGACAAATATTCAGCCCAATATTTGCACAGGGCTGATGTCTCATAGAAAGCTCAGTATGGGTCTCCGTCATGTATCCCCATCCTCATTGCAAGGCACAAAACACACATATGCACCTACCTTCCCAGAAAGGATCAAAGACCCTGTATCATGAACTATATAATGGCATAAAACCCACTGAATGTAGCAGAAAGGAATAAACATCATTTTTTGAGCATCTGGCCTAGGACTAGCTGAGTCTTTTCCCAGGACTGCACACTGGAGAAAAGTAGACTGAACTTCATAAATGGCATGGCTGCAAAAACCAGCATATTCTCTTGATAATTCAGAGAATTTAAAGCCAGAGGGAACCATATTGCTTGTCAAGTTCTCTTTCTATTTACTGAAACAGCTTCTTCTGCTCAAAGTAGTACTTTGGTATGACTAAAACATACCTTTCAGCGAGGACCTCACTCAGTGGTTACCAAGAGGCAGATAATCAATGCCATCCCATTGTAGTTTGGTTAATCACCCTCTCATTAAAAGTTATGCTTTACTTTTAAGTTCCAGCATCTCTCTTCAGCTGCAAACCCTTCAATTTGCTGCTCTTCCCAGAAGAAATCACATGCTGCTCTTGCTGCTGCTGCTACTACTCAGGGTGATAAAGCAAGCCTGCCCTACCATGAGCTGAGGACAGAGAGAGTTTCTTACATCTCATAGTGTAAAAATAGAGGCTCCCCCCAACGCCCCCTTTTGGGCATTTTTCTGTGCCCCATTCAATTTTAAAACCAATATTTTAAAAACTCTAGAAGTGAAGGCTCTATGCCAATGTCAATCTCACCTATACCTGATAAAAGCATCATAACCCTGCTGAACAGGCAAATGAATGATAGAATTAGAAGCTACAAATCTACTGAAATTTTAGTTACTTCACACTTCCCCACCACTGAAATGCAGCCAACTTTCCAAAGCACTATTGGCACTTTAAAACTACACTTCAAATACACACCAGTTGCTTGGGCTGTGACAAAAAGCACAGTAAAATAAAATATGACACAGTATAATAAAACATAATTACCAGAACTGTGCAGATTAATATCCTCCCATTTAGAAGAAGTGCCTTTTTCAAACTTTAAGGCCCATACCTTAAATCTTTTAACAACCACTTAATTTTATGGTAGTGCCACTATGTCTGCACTGCTGCACGTGATTCAGTCTTTCATAAAGCCATGTACAAAAGATTATGTTTTGGTTATATTTTAACTGAAGCAAAAATACAAGTCGTACAGCTCTTTCATACATGGTAGCATCTTGTTTGTGTAATGTGATTGAAGTGCACTCAGAGCTCATATGCCAGCTAAAGATGTCTTTGGTCAGTAGATTTGGACTACTGGTAATGAATCAGTTATTAAAAATCATCGTGGACATCTATAGCACAAGCCACATTAGATCACAAAACCACAAGAACAATTTTTCTAGGTCACAGATAAATATATTTGAAACAACTGTTGGTTCTCCCCTCAAAAATGTTTGCAAATTCCTTTAGTATCTCATAAAATCTGTATTTCTTAGACTGCCCTGGCAGGGATTTCAAGTTTGCGCTTCATATCATCACTGAGGAGTTCATAAAAAGCAGACTTCCAAACTGGACATACTTTTTCACTCTCAGCTACACAGTGATCCTCAAGGCATTGTGTTTTTCTCCTGGATCCACCATAAGAATCTAATCAAATAACTCACAGCTTGTCACTAGATTAGAAATTGAAGACGAGCAGGAGCAACGACCAGACTGACAACTTGCTAATCCGAACAAGATGATCTGATCTTATTACAGAGAAGGTTTTTCTGGAAGCTCCTGCAAGAACGAGGGTGTTCATTGCTACTCCAGACACTCTGCAGAAGCACCAACCTTCAGCTAGGTTTGTAATTGCCCCTCAGCATGAAAACTGCTGTCAGCATGTGAAACTGGAGGGGTAAAGTTGAGAACTCAAACCGCAGACCACCTTTGCTGCAGAAACTGATGTTGTATTATATATCCCATCTATGGAAGAACCCTGTAGGTGTGTGAGCATGTGTGTGCAATTCATGTCTGAAAACACAGCTGGCCAGCTCTGTAGTCAATCATTAATCATGTTTTCTCAGAAAAACCTAGAGTCTCATCAAGCATGGCACATATAAAATTCTATTCATAGGTGTTTAAAACTTAAAACTGGGACAGAGGAAATCTGTGTTTCATAGAGGAAGTCAGTGCTCTGATAGGGATTATACATTGTTGAATAGATTGATTTTCAAATATAGATGCTCAGAACTTTTTAAAAACTGATTGGCAGCCCATTGTAAAACAAGCGCTGTGATGAAGGAAAGAAGACAACATTTTTCAGACAGTGTCAGCATCAGCACACTATGACCTATGTCTAAAAGCAAAACAGAAGGTTTACAGTAATAAACTTCCAGTTATCATATCTATGTGAATAATTCCCATCTTGTCATTAGAAGAACAAAAATCTGTATAATACTGAGCAAATGACCAAGACAGCAGTAAAAATATGGTTGATATTTCTATAGGTATTTGACAGCTGAAAAATTAGTCAAGATTTTTTACTGAGAATTATGTAAATGAAAGTATTACCTATTTGTAACCACACACACATATGCATACATTATGTTAATTATGCAAAAACATACCCAAAATTTCTTCAGCCATGTTGGTTTGAATAGATGCCATTCCTTCTCACCATCTGTTCTAAAGAGTATTTCTTGGCTTTAAACTGTAATGTGTTTATGGAAAACTGGCTACAACCAGCTCAAACAGGTCAAAATTTCTGTCCTTTCTATCAGCAATCAGTCTCTTGCAAGGAAAGCCAGGGGGAAATGATCCTTGACACACTGCTCTGGGTGGCTATGAAAATCCTCCTAATTGTACACTACTCCCAACAGTGACAATAAGTAGATACTATTTGCCAATAATACTGATTGCCATCAGTCTGGGGTTACTCAGATAACCCATATATAAAAGTATGATTTGTTGTCAATGTGTCCTCAGTTCACCTCAGCATTAACTACCTCACCCACAAAGCTGGAGGTTGGAGGCAGGTGCCATTCAAGGGGTTCAGGCATTGTGGTGATGCAGCTTTCACTCATGATGCACTTATGTGTCTGTGGTCTCTACTACTGCTAAATCACAGGGACTTTCCTACAAGTGACACATGGATTTATATGTTGCTACTTTAAAAAAAACCCATAAGATTAAAATTAGGGTGCCCGATAACATGTGTCTAGCAGAGCATGCAAAATCCTCAGTCACTTGTCACTCTAGACAGTTTCCACACACTGGGGAAGAGAAAGGAATGCCACCATGCTGGTTTAGGTACCCTCTCACAGCCACAAAGCGGGCATGGCTGCACCCTGCAGCAGGCAGGGAGTGCAGGCTGTGCACTGCAGGCTGCAGTGACAAGCTGAATCACAGAAGCAGTCATTTAGGTTGGAAAAGACCTCTAAGATCACCAAGTCCAACCATTAACCCAGCACTGCCAAGTCCACCACTGAACCATGACCCTAATCACCACATCTACACGGTTTTTAAATACCTCCAGGGTGGTGACTCAACTGAAATGTCATGCCAGACATTTCCAGCAAACTCAATCTCCACAGACTAGTCCAAAGCCTGGCAGAAGTCCTGATAGCAGGACTTTTTCCAAGAGAGAATCTTATCTGTGAGCACGTTTACAAGAACATCATTAACTAAAGTTAGGAATTAGGGATTCCCTGAGCCATTCAGACTAATGGTCAAGTTGGGAACGCAGGCAAAGACCTCACGCTGATGGAATAAGAAAAGGTGTCCTTCCTAGCTCAATGCATGTGCAGTTCTTTGCACTGAGTGAGAAAATAATCTGCATTTTTATTTTCATTTCCTTGAACTGGCAATAACACAGCCCAAGCAATGATTTTGTATCAGGTGTATTTTTTGCTGGATGAAGTTCACCTGACACAGGGGCAGCAGTCACACAGGTTACAGCTCTGTTGGGTTTTAAAGACCTTAAGGTGTTGTTTAGGCAAATAACTGCTTGGCCTCACTGCTAGCAATCCAACAATCCACTTTAAAACATTTTAAATATAAAGAAATAACTCCTAGAAGGATTTTGATGATGCATGTTTAGCCCTTCTAAGGTACATCTCAGTTCCTTTAAAAGCTGCAGACATTTTGCGAAACAGAAAGCTGAAAATAAAAATGCTTGGAAGAGCAGAATCCAGGACCATAGGAAGTCAAGATTTCTAAATATATTAAGAAACAGGTAATACCAAACTTAACAAGAAGCCTGTCTGGAATGAGGCTGCAGGAATGCTTCCACTTCAAGAGCATCACACTGACCCACCCGAGCATAAAAAACTGCAGTTTTGCACAGGGAGACACTCAGAGAAGATTGAGGGCAATTCCCCATTTTCCAGAAAAGAGAGGGATACCCTTAAGGAGGACTGGCTCAACTAATTCAATCTCCAGCATTTACAAGTTCATCACCAGTGTATGCTGATCACACAGGCTCCTTCTGCATTTAAAAAGGATTCACCCCAAATGTGTGTGGAGACCTGAAGTGAGCTGGACTAGTTACTCTGTGCCAGCTGACCATAGTGGGATATGAAATCACTAGCTTAGACAAGATATTTGATTTTTGGAGGGTTAAAGATGACTCTTAAGCACAGTTTACCATTTATCCTGGAATGGTTTCAGCATCAGACAGTGCAGGACCAAGCAGTTCCTGATCTACTGAGCCCAGGTCCATTTTCCTTTACTGGGTAATACCATAACTTCCTCCAGGCCAATGCATCCAAGTTTTCTTGACATGAAAAACCAGACTGTGCATGTCAAGATCTAATCTCTGCCAGGCCTTGAGACACAGCAGGATCAGGCACTGGGTCTGGCAGTCACATTAAAGCTACTTTTGGTTCCATGAAGTTCCCAAGTCACTGTCTATTTTAAGTATTTCAGTTTCTCAGGCAAGGGAGATGGCATTTTTCTGGAAGGCAGATCTGTGTGGAGCTGCATCACTGAATACTAAGGGTTTTTCTCAATGACATCTGCCTGGAGTGACTCCTGAGTCCTGTTCAGCTTAGCTAAAGTTATCATCTGGCTACATCCAAAATATCATAAATTCATCTTCAAGGAAACATTTGTTCTGACCACTGGCAGTCTCTGTCTAACAAATGTCTTCTGGAAAAGGCAGAGTATGGTACATCACATGAAAAAAATATAGGCGTTACAGACATTTAACAAATCTGGATCTTGGGAAAAAATACCCAGTTACTTCAGTGTGTTTGGTAACAGCATTACACTGTCACGTCCCAGCAGATACTGTCATCCACCACATGCAATGTCTGCATTCCCAAGTCAAAAAATTGGCATATATTTTTCTCTGAAGGCTTGAGTCTAGTGCTTCATTCCTCTCATCAACCATTAATTCCTTCTTTAGTGTTAGGAGGCATTTTATTTCCTTTGCACACATCAAATTTTCCCCCCTTATTTTCCCCTCAGGAAGGCTTCACTCCTTCTGTATGTTGAGCTACTTTCTTTCTTTGATTTTCATCAATGAAAAAATCACATCAGCAGATACTCTTACATGAAGAACCCAGATCATTGTTTTGCCTCATTATACATTGCTGTAATATTCAATTTCAGCACTTTGGACTCACAATCAGGTTCACTGCTGGTAGAATTTCCTTTTGCCATTCCTAGTGTCTTTATGAACTTTTTTAATTTCATTGCTCTTTGAAAGAAGCAGGGTTTCTGGGTCAATAATTTCCCATCTTTGGAAGCTCTCTAATTAATATTTTATTCCTTGTGGTGTCCTTGTGACTATGTTGAGATGCTATTCCTAAAACAGTTTTAGACTATTTTATTCTTCCCCTCCAGGGATGAGAACACACCACATACTCCAAGTTCACATCCTCTTGAATCCACTTCTCACAGCACTGCACACATTTTCAGCACTTTCCTCCATTGTAGCTCATAAGCCATAAGTTGTCATGGCCCATGAAAATCTTCGGTACAGCTTAACCAGCTGGTCCTCAAACCAATTTCATCAATTGATGAGGCAACTAATCCATGCAGTCATCTCTTTTAAAAACTGTTCCATCACTTTATTTTATTTTTTAATTTCTGTCTACACCTCTGATCCTAATATCAGTCTTCAAGCTGCCAGCTGAACTGTTCCCACTTCTTTCAATATCTCTGACAAACCCTTTTTGGTAACACTAACCCTTGTCTGCTGCTCTGGGTACTTGGATTATGCCCCTTCACTATTACCAAATCTAGCTTTGCTGTTATGTTGCAGCTGGTGGATAATGTCATGTGTTAACATTCCTTTCTAATTAGATTCTACATTAAATACATGTGACAAAAAGAAACGTTTTCTTTTTTAAGCACATACTGCCAAGCAAAATTAACTTAGAGCATGATCTTTGTGTCTTAAGTGAGAGTGGTGTGTTTATGGCCAAAATACCAACAAAGCTATGACAACACAACCCAGGGGATTACAATATGAAAGCTCCCTGCTGATGCCACAGGCTGCATTTTTTTAGCTTGTAACTCCCCCTTCTCACCAAACCCAGGTAAAACAGAACAAAAAACAGAGATAAAAAAGATAAAGGCAAAGGCAAGATGAGATGAAGGAAAGGGAAGTGGTGTTTCTCCTCCACCCCAAACTGCACAAGAGGGAGAAAGGCATCTGAGCAGGTGTCTCAGCCATGTCAGGGAGAGCCATCAAAGGCTGAGAATTTTTGGCATCATGAAAACATTTTTCTGAGAGTTTGGGAGCCTAGAGCATCTTCAAAGAATTACAGACATAATACAGAGATATTATGATCCATTATCGTGGTCAACCTGACCAGTTAGATCCCACCCAGACTTCATTTAAGACCCCTGTATGCTCTCTTACTTGCTTTCCTAAGTCTCCTGTGCCTTTAGTCCAGTCTTTCTCCTGTTCTCCAACACCTTGACACTTTGCAGAGATGTCATTATCAAATGTCAGAAGGTGCTCATGCAAACCTCACTGTTTGCTACATAAAAGAGTCAGTGAGAACGAGACAGATGACCCTCTCTCCAAATTTCAGTGTTCAGCTTCATACTGATGACCCTAAGGTTGTTCAGGTTATCTAGGGCGCTCTGTCACCTCGGCAAGCCCTGTTAGCTGAGGACAAGCAGGAACCAGGCAGCACTCAGTCTGCCTGAGGATGGATGGGAGCCACAAAATCTGGATGCAATCTCATGCACTACATGTCTCATGGATATATGTCTTTTATTAAGTGACATAAGGTGGCTAGACAAGACAGTCTGATTCCCACCTCCTTCATGTCCTGCAACAGCTTTTTTGAGGTCTCATCAGTGTTGCCTCTTGCACAAGCAACACTTTACGTGCTCCTCTTCCATGGTCAAGAACCACACAGTCCTTAAGCCCACACTGTGCTTAGAACAGCCCTTAAGCCAGCACAGCTTATGGATCAGGGAGTCCCACGTCTTCCCACGGTGCTGCAGACCTGCAGGAGCAAACTGTGGAAGTGGTGGGTGCCAGGTTCTCCCTGCCGTGTTAGCAGGCAGGATTCAGAGTCACTCCCAGTCATCTCTGAGATGCTGCAGCAATGAGAACACAATGACCAGGCTGAACAGAAAGAAGAGAAAACCCCCAGTCCAACAGACAGGGCAAAAGTCTGCAACACCAGTGAGAGTGCATAAACCAGAGCCAGCTGGAAACATGAGCAGATCCTTGCAGGAAGGCAGACAAACACTTTAACACCACTGCTCATAAAGGGCAAAGCAGAAACAGGGAGGTTAAGTAGTTTACTTAAGCTATGGAGCAGAGCCTAGTTAGACACCCTGGAGCTGGGCTCAAGCCACTGTTAGACCAGCAGCTTTCAAATAATCATTCCCACAAACTTTTTCTGTGGTGATATTTCTGAACAATACCAGGGAACATTCCACCATAAATTGTGCTGTGTTCCAGTTTCCACATTATAGCTATGATGTAACTCAGTAACACTTTGTCCCATCAAGCCCAACAACAATAGATTTAATCAGAACATTTGTCTCAGACAGACAATGGGGTGTTCTGATTAACCTGGCACCAAACTTTGGCAGTTGCCTGCAAAGGATTTTTTTATTATTATTTTTTTTCTAAATACTTGCCCTTGGCAGCTCTTCAGCCTGCAATATGCCAAGCCTGTGGCTGCCAGGAGAGCTGTGAAAATGCCCCATGCCATTTGACATGCAAACAACATACTTCATTTCAGAAATGCAACATTTCTGCAGAAGCACAAGGAGGGAGACACAATTCCCAAAGCATCCCAGCAGTCAACCACATGAGCATCAAGGACATCAGACCACTGTCAAATGCGAAGGCTCTGTCCTGTGAGAACTTGCTGGTGGAAACTGAACAGCAGGCACTGAGCTCTCAAAAGAGGGAAGAGAACAAGGTAGCACTGCAGCACTGCTCTGCAATGGCTTGGTTGGCTCCTTCTGCACCTCTGTCCAGACCACAAAACCTCTATGGGTTGCTGCAAAGTGGAGAGGGCCCTTCACACAGAGTAGGTGCAGGTGGGAGCCCAGGTGAGAAGTTAAAGCACAGGCATACTGGAGCACAGTGACTGACAGACATCAGTCAGTCATCAAAGGTACAGGAACACAAGCTACAGCCCAGTGTGACTGAGAACAAAGCAGGGCTCAGTTCTGTATCCAAGCACTAAGTTGCACCAAGCATTTCCCTGAGGCCTGCTGGGTGGGATAAAGTATTTTTCAGTTTGGGCTTAGGGGATATCTTGTGTTGTTCCCTCACACAGCCCTCCCTGCCCACAGCCCATCCCAGACACCTTCCTCCGTGGCTTGCATGCAGATAGCACCCCCACATCTTCTGTCCATCCATCCACCTGTCCCACCCTTGTGCTGCTCACATCCCACAGCCTGGCTGGTTCCCTGCATGCAGCTGCCCTTCTCCCTGGCAGTGCAGTCACAAAACCCCCTTCCCATGAGGGGACAAACTATTCCAAGGCTGAGTCTCAGACTCGTCCTGGAGCAGATTACTGCTAGGCAGTAATGCTCAGGAGTTGAAAATGTAGTGGGAGTGTATCTCAAACTATCCCTTGTCATTTGTAATCTAAGACAGTTTGACATATGTTGGGGGGAATATGGGGGAAAAACAAACAAATAAACAAACAAATAAAAAGGGGGAAAAAAAATAAAAGAAAAAAAATGAATAAGAAAGAAGAAATACAAGAACCAAAGCCTGCAAGAAGGTCCCAAAGCAGCCATCAGCCTCCAGCTCTTACTCCATCCTTCCTCCTGTTCAGCCTTGCTGTCACTGCTTTCTCTGCAGGAACACAAAGGAAAGGGGCCAGTTCTGCTAGAGGAGATTTGGGTGCAGAGAAAGAAAGGGGGCTTCCCCAGGGCTCCCCATCACAGCAACTACAAATAGTACTTTAGCACAGCATCTTCTGCATATCCTTCTTTCCCACCAAGCCAAGGCAGCTTCTCCAATACTAGACAAAATTCCAGGTACCCTTGTTTTCACCAACAGCCACTTCCATTCTCATCCTTTTGCCTTTCTCGTGGTTGGCATGAGTGGTACTTCTGCAGTTAGTAAGTTCTTGTGTGTGTTGATGGAGTTGAAGGAACTTTCTCTGGGTGGATCCAGTCAGAGAAGTTTGAGCCTTTTTTAAAGCATGTTACTCATCCAGTAACCTAACCAGCTTCTGCCTCCCATTCATTTCAATAAAATATGTTTGTTTTGTTATAAATCTTGATTTGATTTTTGGAACATGAAATGCCCACCCCTGCCAAGAAAAAAATGCTGCATTCTGCATGTCACCACTATGTTCTCCTCTTCTTAAGAGCTTGATGTTGTGAAACAATGCCATATTTTTATCAGGCCAAGGCTTTTAATGGAAGGAATCTGTGTATGGTAAAATATATTGCTGTTCAAAGCATGTAAGCCACTACCTTGTTTCATCTATAATTTATCCAAAATTCCCTGGCATTCTTATGACAGTTGTATTATTGTTTCATCCACCACCAAAATAATGTCCTGTTTCTCAGATTCATTTCAGTAGCTCTGCAATTATATGGCCAGATTGCTAAGTGTGCACCCAGAAATTAAAAACAAAAAAATTAAAATAATGAAAAAGAATGAAAAACACCTTGTCTTGAGTTTTCTTAGAGGGCCTTAAGGGCGGAAACTCTCATTTCTCAAGGACTTGGTTCATTTTAGGAATTATATTCCTCCCATGGAGATGTACAAATGTTTCCAGCCCAGAATTTTTGGAGCTACGCAATGACTAGAGTTTTCTCCAAGCTCAGGAGGTATCGGAATATTCTGAAGATACCCAGATTTAAAATATAATAAAATCTTTTCCACATGGTTGCAGAGTGGTTTGAAAGCAGATAGAGAAGATCCAGCTGTATAAACAATTATCTTCCAATATTATCTGGAAGCCATCAGGAGCTGGTAATAGTGTGTATAACACCACAGTTCTGTCCTCCCACACCATAGGCTAATTCATATGCAATTACATTTCCAAACATCATTATCCACATTCCTAATTCATGGCATTTTAAAGAGACTAATGTCACACTTATCTTCTTTGTTACTAACTCTATGATATTTTAAAACCATCTCTTCAGTTGATCTGTATCTTCCTTGGAGATGGTTTCATTTTTGATGCCCCAGCTTTGGGGTCATTCACTATGTAGACCTCAAGTCTATCTCTTCCTATAAATATGATCTATAAACCAGGGCCCAAAGCCAGTGATCCCCAGGCTAGTTCATCTTGATGTGTTATTTACTCACTCCTCACTCCCTTTAATAGATTTAAAGTTCTACCTCCAGATATTTTCTTTCCCTACACCTTTCTTTCTGAGTCTAAAAGGTTTAATTATTTCCAGAGCTTGCAGCCAAAAGTGAAAACCTGAAAAATATGATTAGAACACCTTTTTCTTCAAACACCACAAATAATCCATTACAATTATTTATGTCTTTGGATTGAGACAAAAAAAGAAAACAAGTATGCCATAAATGACAACTTCATGTATTTCGGTATACCACAGAACTGCATCAGTGAAATTACTTTTAGCTTGTTCTGTTGAGCTTCCTGAGAAATCTTACCAGGATTATTGCTGAACACAAGCCAAAGTTGATACTGTTTGTATTTTAATTTGCAGGAAAAACAAGAAGAGTTTTGGGTGATGTTTGAAGACAACTAAGAAAGTGACTGTTTTGAGAAAACAGCAGTGGTTGTGATGGTGTAAGGGCAGAGGCAAGGCATTGTCTGTAAGGAGAAGGCAGAACTGCTGAAAAAGTTCTTTCATACCTCAAAACCTGCCAGTTTTTTCCAAATTTACTACCAAAAGATGATGTCCTTACCACAGATTTTGCCCTGATCACCTGTACCCTACCCTTACACCTACAAACTTTTGCATCCCATCAGGGAATCCAGTTGCTTTAGATTAAGTGGGATATGAGTGAAAAATCAAGTGATGCATCTTGATTCACAATAGGTCATAACAATAACAGTAGCCACAGCATTTAGGAACACCTTTAGACTGTGATGTGACCATCACAATTCCTAGCATGTGCCTGCAACCCTTTCATAGCAAGAAATCACAGAATTGACTGGTGTTGTTCTAAGCTTTAAATTTGTCATCATAGGGTAACTCAAACCACTCTTTTCTTTACCAGAAATTTTGATGATACAGTACATTTTTCTAGAAAGAAGATGGTCCCTAATCAATTCTCATTCATTAGTCCTACAGAAGAAATACTAATTGCATTCAGCAAGCAATACTCATACTAAAAAAAAAAAAAAAAAAAAAAAAAAAAAGAAAAGGTAAAATTTTCAGTTCTGAAAGACAATTTTCCAAGTCCAGTGTTACTAGCAGCCTTCTTCTTCACTTCTGAAAATCTACAATTTTTCTACCACTGCCCATATTCAGAATTTACAAGGAGGAATTTCTGCCTCTGCAATCAGAATTTGGGTTTCAAAAGGTCTGTGAGCAGCCTAAAGCAAACGAGTTCATTTATTTCATGTGGCCAACCAGAATGACAAGCGCTCTGTGTTTGGGGTTCTTCCCAGTTAATACCTAAAAAAAAATACTGCAAGGTCCAGATTTGGTCTGTGCATCAACTATCTCATTTTTGCCAAGCCACCACATCTCACAGTTTGTTTTGTGCACTGCTAAATCCCATGTGAAAGTAGTTTTGCCACAGCAGGGCTACCTGTGATGATCAAGCAGCACATGCACTAAGTCTCCACTGTGGTCATGTAGTCTTGCTAGAAATTCATGCATCCATAACTCATCTCAAAAGAGCAGTTCTGACTCAAACCTTATGGAAAAAGTTGCACATCAGCACTTAGCAAAATGAGTGGTGCTGGCATTTATGTGTCACTGCAGGTAGAAGATCTTAAGACTTCCACACGCTCTGTGAACTTTAGTAAACTGACACATCTTGAATGCTTCAACACATTGTTTTGGTTAACAGAAAAACCCACGTCAAGCTGTTTTGCAGCTTTATTCCTAAAAATCCATGACACAATGTCTTTCTTTTGCAGATAAAAAGAGAGCTCTGTGTCAGGTTTCCTGGTTTGAGCAATTCTAAAGCTTTATATAGTGTGAGGCTTTGAGAGCACAAACAAAATCACTGAGAGACACTGAGGGCTTTGGCTGTTTTACAGCTTTGTCTCAAGGGAAAATAAAGAGAGACTATTAATATGTTTATCTTTTAAGGAGCTATACTTAGTGGAAGCATTAGTACAAGGAGGGCTCCACTGGTGATTAAATAGTCATCCATATCAAGTAATAGTGGTACTGACATTGCTTTTTAAAGTAAGTTCAAGTGTAAGGAGCTGGGGCTGCACCGTACTTGCCGCAGGAGGCTGCACACAACTCTGGATGCACAGTGCTGCCTGCTCCCTCAATAGACTTTTGTTCTGTATCTCTATGGGCCTGTGGCTTTTTACCAGGTTAATTGCCTCATCCCTGGCTGAGGACCTCAATCAGATACACAAACCACTTGACGAGTCCATGCGCAACTTCCCTATGGAGCAGCAAAGGGTTAGGGTTAGCCTTGGCTTTTCAGGGCACAGCCAAGCCACACACCCCAGCTGTTCCTGCTGATGGGCTTCAGCACCCTGGGATGGAGGTATTGAGGATCAGATCAGGCAACTGACCCTGCTTAAAACATTTTTCTCTAAGTGTTCACCCCTCTCACAATCCAAGTTTGCCACCACCTGTGCCAGAGACATCCTGGGAGATGAGAAGAGATGAAGGGACTGAGAGGGCAACCACAGCTTTGTGGTCGCAATGTGGTAGGAAGATGGTGAAGTTAAACCTTCACAGGGGTTACTCACAGAGGTTGGAGATGTGGCCCCTCATTCACATTCCACTGAAAACCAAAACCAGACCCCCAGGGTGTAGCATGACTTTATTGCTGACCTCTCTGGTATTGTCTGAAGGAGGACAAGACACACACTTCATTTGAGGCTGCTACTGTCATACTTGAATGTGCCTTTTCTTTCCCCAGTCACCTCAAACACACTCTCTTGGACCGACATGCCCATTGTTGTAGCTGTGAGATAAATTGGAATAAGAAATCTCCCAAGTCACAACCAGTCATTTATTTCTAACCTGGAGTAGTCTCTGCAGAGACAGTCACAGGGCTTACACTGCAGCCCAGGCAGAAATGGAATGCAGGAATCTTTGTGAGTCAGTGCAGCAGCCAGACACCTCCTGGTGTGGGAGCCCATCCCCAAGCACAGACAGCTCATCCAAGGACAAGCAGTACAGGATCAGCAGCAAGAGTAGGGCAAACACCAGGAAAAGCTGAAAGAAAAATTAAGGGGTGGGGGGGAAGTGCAGGCCATGGAAATGAAATACTAAGGAAGAGGAAGCACAGGGCAAATGTTTTTTGATCTTACCTACAAGTGTGTAGTGAGTGGTCATTAACACTCACATCAGTTCCTGGAACTGTCTGGCCATGCAACACCCAAACCCAGACAGTGTACATGGCCAGGGAGGAGGAAAGATTTACTCTGATCAGTGAAGCAGTGAAGAACAGGCTCACTGTGCCTACATGAGGATTTTACCCCTTGCTAGCTCACAGGATCACAAAGTCTCTGAAGACATGTGGGACACATGTCAGAGCATTCTGACACATTCAGAGATGGGAAATGTCAGAGCATTCGCTGGTGACTGCCCATGGCTCCTACCTTAGCTGTGCAGCAAGATCAAATATTGTTCTTGCCTGAACAGGACAGGGAGTTTCACCTCTCAGCCCTAAATCTCCAGTGCCAGTGGGAACAGGTGAAGCCAGGGCTCTCTGCTCCTTGTCCCAGGAGTGTCCCTGGCTTCATTTTCCCATGTGGAGGACCAAGCCTGTACAGTGTGGTATGCTGTGACTGCTTGGTGCTGATCCAGCACTCTCCAGCTCCTCTTAGAGTGCACTAGCCTCTTTTTTTTGACCATCATCCAAATACACTCTTTGCACTGCACTTTTTATCTCCCCAGCTGGTAATTGCACCAAAGGAGGCTCCCAGATAAAGATCAGTAGTAACACATTCTCCCTCACCTGTCATTGTTCTTCCGTGACTCAAACAGCTTCAAATGACAGGTTTGAAAAACGGCCAGGGCTTGTAAAGTGTGGGAATGGAAAGTTTCTGAATGTTGGCAAGTGCTTATCAACCCCTACATTGTGATATCAGTAACCAACTGGCAACAGAGCTGTGCCAAATTAGGTGGAAAAGGAGCACACACAAAGAAAGATCAATAGATCTAAAGACAGAATTGCTATAAGCATGAGTACTCCCGAATAATTTCACCCACTATTAGCTACAGCAGGAGTTTCTCTTCAGTAGCATCTCTAAGTGTTGTTCCAGTGCCTCTCAAGGAAGCTGATACAAACATCCAAGTGTTTCAGCTTCAGTACCACATACACCTCATCCGTTTTTGCAGCTGTTCAGCAAAACCAACCCTACAGCTCAGTCATAGTTTGTTGTGGAAAATATTTTATCAACTCATGAATTCTTTGGATCTTCTTAGGAATATTAAAATACTCAGGCAAGCCCTTCAAAGAGAAATGTTACTGGGTATCAGGTGCTACAGAGAAGTTCTTACCCGAGAATATACAGTGCATATATTGTTCAGCGTGGTGGGATGCACTGCCTTGGCAAATTCTGTAACATGGTAATATTTCACTGACCACCACTGAAGTGATGCTTTTGGTTGCAGTCTGTGCAAACCTCAAACACTGAGCAGTCACACCCATCCCATCTTCTCTCTCTGGTAGAGAGGGTTTAGCCAGGCTTCCCTAGTTCAGTTACTGCCACAGGATTCTGACTGACCAAAACTATTTTTACACCATAGAATTTCCCTTTTCATAAAGATTATGTGGAAAAGAAAGATCGTCAACCCCCCAAAAGTCCATCTGAACATTACAAAAGGGTAAAATAAAAAAAACCTGCTCTTTTTTCAGCAACTTTTGCAAGAACTAGGACATACTCACCAAGCATGGCTGCCTCTTATATGCTGAGAAGACCCATCCTAAACAACATGAAATTCCCCCAGACAAACACCATGTCTTTCTAAGGTATTTCAAAGGCACTCCATTAAAAATACATAAAGAAATAAAATATTGCAGATGAGTTAGTAAGTGCTGGCCTTAAACCTAACTCTAAGAAAGTTCCTATTAACCCTGTAGATCTCAGCTGAGGTAGTCCCAGGGATGGTGCAACCATACTCAGGAGGCATCCAGATCTATCAAACATAATTCCACGGGTCTTGTGGCCAAGTCATCATGTCAAGTACCTGTTCAGAAACCAGTTTGTGTTCTCAAAGCAGTGAGAACAAAGTGTACAGGCTAAATAACTTAATAAAAAAATGTACCTTAAGCAATTGGTGTTCTACCCTGCTCTGCTGCCTTTAATTTACTGAGGTGAACAATGAATTAAAGGGTGAACTCTGCCAAGGGGAAAAAAGTCTGTGTCAGAATATCCCATTTTGAAAATGAGGCAGGAGTAATTTTGAATGGCAAAACCTAAATTTACCATTTATTGAATTGCAGTTTTGAAGTAGTATTTTCACCCTAAATTTCAATTACTCAGAAAAATTACTATCAGCTATGAAACAGAAAAGTATTTTCTTTCTCAGAAGCTTCATCAATCACAGGTGGACTGTTTGGAGGAAGTTTAAAATATCTACACAATATCTACAGATCTACAGATTCCACAGTATCTACAGATGCTCAGTAATGTTGGCAAGGACTAGTCAGAGTAGAAAATGTGTCAAGTAAGATTTTAAATGGAGAAAAACTGAAATATATAACTGATTTTATTCTCATCATCAGATTATACCATTTTCCACATTTTAAATCTTTCAAAGGTCAAACAAACCCTTTCTAGCATGTGCCTCATATTCACCTGAGAGTGTTGCACTTAGAACTGGACTCTTCAGTGTGAAGGCCACGGTCACAGCTTGGGTGATTTAGGAGTTTTCCCATCAAGTGCCCACTAGAATTTCCTCCCTTTTCGAAGGAACACTACGATGATTTTCCTCAAAGAAGACACATGAAGGCACCATGTAATGCTTCTCACAGCCCATGATCCAGGCTCAGCTTATAAGTCTTATCTAGGTTTCAGTGCAGAAAGCCTTGCCAGTTGAAGCCTCTCCATCCAAATTAAAAAGCACTGAAAAGAGCTTACATCTTTATTTACTTCAAGACTGTAACTTAAGGATAAGCATCTTTTATCCACCAACTCCAGAGCCATTTCTCCTCTTGATTGTGTGTCCTTTCACCATGCACAAAAAAAAAGCCAAGTTAATGCAACCTCTCACATCTAGAGACATCAGAACAAGCAAACAGAGCTGAGAATTTTCAGCACACATAACCGATTGCACAAGAACCCAGTTTGGAGATTTAATGCATTCACAGCACAGGTTCCCCAAGCTGCCCAAAATGTAGACTGCTCTGCCAGGCACATGTGGAGCATGATGGCACCTACACAACATGGAAAAGCTCATCCATTGAAGTTTCTCCCCAGTTTAAAGCCACCCAGATCCCTCACACTGCCAATCCTACCCATCACTGTGAAGCAGTACTGTTAGCAGGTGAAAGCTTAAGTTTTTAGTGTCCAGCTCCATCTTTAGTGTCCAACTACACGTTAGCTGGCAAACACACCATCACAAGAACTGCCCAACTAGGTAGAAAGTGGTTGCCAAGTTATATTTTTCCTATTCACTGGGGAAAATTATTAAGTAAATAAATATATCCCAATTTAAATTTTAAATAGGCATTCTTAAGGGATGAACTGAAAGATAATTATGACTTGGCACACCTATGTTGTTTTAATTTTCTCCCACCCAACACTGGAAAGACAAAAATCTTTTCTTAAGTGATTCATATCTGAGGTAAGAATGGGATATTATAATCTCTGGTTGGATTTCCTGGCTAGCACTGGCCATGGGCTTCCCTTTGCTGAGCCTGCAAAACACCAAGCAGCCTTTGGCCTAGCCCCACTCTGAGCAAGGTCCAGGCCAGATAACTTTTGAAGACTCCTTCCACACTAAATTATTTTATGAGCCTATGAGTTTATAGCCTTTGTCACAATAACAGGCTGACGTCAACACACTTTCTGGCAAGATAGTGAAACCTGATATTAAGGCTGGGAGCAAGTTTCACCCCTGCTGCCAGTTTTCAAGAGTAATTATTTCATTGAATGCAAAATCACTAGCCTGTAATTGATTTAATTGCATCCTTCTACAGCTCCCACCAATGCCAAGCACTGCACAGCCAGCACTGGGCTGGCAATTCCTTGAACACCCACAGGTGAGCCCTGCTGGGAGGGATCAGCACAGTGAACAGCTGCAGGTGATACTGCTGCCTGCACCAAGACTTTGGCCCTGTGCTTTGGGGAGAGAAAATTACCTGCCACTGTGACCATTTTTATCCCCTGGACAGCTTAGATGGGATGACTTTTTGCTCTGAATTGCTCAGGATTTGTCTCATTTAACAAGATAGGCAAAACCTCAAGTCACATAGACCCTTAAGGAACACAGCAGAAAGAGCACATGGAACACCACTCACTAACAAAAGACCATCACTAGATGTTCCCATCACAAAACTTTTCCAAACTATGCCACAGCTTCATTCCCAGCACTTTAACAGCAAAACTTGTATCACAGCTAGGGTGGACCATGTACTGCCAGCCCCTGATGAAATCAGAGAGATGAACAGAGAAGTGGGGGAAATACTGTAAGAGTGGAGAAAGCAATAGGGATTCTCATGCTGCAAAGCTGGACCAGACCTTTAAGGAGCTTTACTCCAGCTTTCAGTACTTAAAGGACAAATATTTTAGCAAGGCTCATTGCAATGGGACAAGAGGTAATGCTTTTAAACTAAAAGAAGGTCAATTTATATTAGACATAAGGAAGAAGTGTTTTACAAGGAGGGTGGTGAGACGCTGGAACAGGTTGCCCAGGGAGGTGACCAAAGCCCATACCTGGAAACACTCAAGGCCAGGGTGGATACATCCCTGAGCACCTGATGTGTGTGAAGATATTCCTGCTCATTGCAGAGGGGTTGGACTAGATAACATTTAAAGGTCCCTTCCAATCAAGCCATTCTATGATTCAATAATAAAGTCCAGCAAGAAGCACAGTGCACACCAGCAGTTAACAACACACATTCAGACTCTTCAGCCACTCACCTGAGACGAATCCCCTGCTCTGCCTCCAGCCCTACCACTGAGGAATGATTTGGTTTAGAAAGTCAGGTCTCCTTACCAGGTGCAAAGAGGGTTCCTTCTCTCCAAACTAGGAAGGCTGACCCCACCGTGGGCCAATCTGGGAAACTAAAACTCCCAGGAACACCTGCTGATTCATTTGCATCTCCCAGGTTATCCTCCCAGCTTTGGCAGAAAGGGGATTTCCAGCCCTGGCTTCCTTGTAAGACTTCCCAAATAGTCTAATGTGTAGGTAAAAAAGTGACATTTCTTCCCTAACACTTACTAATAGGAGGCTTCCTTGCACTCCACCCACCTGGCACCCTGCTTAAGGTGACAAGAAATGACCTGAAAAAGGATCCTGGTAGTGTGGCTTTGACACTCAGTTGGGATGGGGCTGTTTTATACTTCTATCAAAATGGCCAGTTAATATTTTACTTAATGTCTTATCCATGCTTCAGCTATAAATCCCCACAGAAGAATCAAGTTAAAAATCAGACAACACACATCTGGCAGAGTGTTGCCATGGTATTTAAATTCTTACCATTCTTCCTGTGCTTAGTGGGTGTATAATATGTAATTTCTTTTTTAAATTTATATGTCTTACATTTATTCCCTTATTAAACCTGAAATTACCTCCCCACATATCCCACATTTGTTCAATCAAGAGTGGTGGCCACTGGTCAGGAATGTACCAAGAGTATGGTGGTTTGGGGGTTTTTCTGAGTTTCACAGTGCTGTAATGTCATGAGAATTTAATTTTATAAGCAAGTGTCAGGCTAGTTTTTCCCCACAGCTCCAAGCCCTGACAAACACATCCATCTCTTTGTCCCAGGGTCTGAGTTCAGGCTCTGGTACTGCTCTTTGCACCACTGGGGCTCAGGTGCTTTGCACTAAAATATAATTTTAAGGACATTTTCACAGAGGTAGACAGAGGGTCATCACCTGTGGGAGCCTGAAAAGTCACAGATTAACACCACTTGGTGATGCTCATGAGAGAGAAAAAATGTTTCATTGTTTTAAAGTGGAAGTCTCCAGGAATGCAAAGGTTCATTTTCTCAATTTGCTTGTGCAGCTGGCCAGCAGGTGACCACAATTGTCACCATAATTAGATCAAAAATTCAACTGCTTGAGAACTGAAAAGTGCAAAGCCATTGGCAGGGACTGGAAGAACCAAAAGGGAGCCAAAGCTTTAGAAAAAAAAAGCATGTCTCTCCTTCTTTTTCCCCAATCATCACTTCAACTATCACCAAACTTATCCTCATGTTCTCATTTGGGGATACATTTCTTTCCTTGTTTCTTTCAAGACATGCATGTGACAGTAAATAACTATGGCTGCTGGAGGAACAAAAGTTGTGGCCTTGTAGGCACTGCTGGGAAAGGAGGTGAATCTGATGGAAAAGGGAAACTGTGGGCAGCTCTGGAATAATTTTGTCTGGGACAATGTTTTTGTCCTCAGGAAAACTGTGCAGCAGCACGCACTTGGCTCAGCATATGTGGCCTCCACACCTTAGCACTGGTTTTCCTTTCCAAGGATGCTCTGGCCATGCACCCTCAGCCAGGATTTCCTACCTGCACTGAGTCATATGTTCACCTTTTTACTTAACTTTTCCCTTATTTCCCTACCACAGGTTAAATTATTAAGATGATGGAGAGCTTAACTCCCAAAGTGGTGCCAACCCATCCAGGAACTCTTTCTTCTGGGAGATACTAGGCTTTGAAAATATTTTCAAGGAGGAAATCATCTCAGCATTGCTTTTTTTTTTTTTTTTTTAGTCTATCCAATATAATATTTCTAGCATGCCTCCTCTCTACAGCATAGTTTTCAGCGTTTAAATTTTCATCATTGGAAAAACTATTTCTCAGTGCACTAATGTGCTCATTTTGAATTCTTGCTAATCCAACTTTTCTCCAGCTGCACCATACTTGCTTATTACTTAATATCCGATAAATCAGAACTGAGGCTTTTCTAGACAGCAAAATGGAGAGTGGCACTGTTTGCACTAAATAGAAGATTTAGGATGGGATAGGATGAGACAGCCCTGCCTCCCTGGGCCACATCTCTGGGGAGTAGGGGAATCAACACTTGTCTGATCAAACTCCAGTTTGATCAGGACAACCAGCCTCTGTTGTAATATACTAAAAAAAAAAACCCTCAACAAATTAATTTATTGCAGGGTCAAATCTTTCCTACTCAGGTAAGCCTGGAAGCACTTAGCTTTTTTACAGAAGGAGTATGACAGGTGTTATTTCTCTGCCTGCTCCATAGTTGTGACTAATCTAATTGAAAGATTGCATTGTTTGTGAATTAGAAAATTAATTTTAAAATGTTTACTTTCTGTTGAGGATTTAGATGAGACTACGCCAATGCTTTGACTAAACAGCTCCAGTGCTAAGTCTTTTCTCCTCACTCATTAAAAGCTCTTAACAGATCCTGTCCAGTCCCATAGTTGCTGCTAACTTCTGGGTCTGTTCTGAGGTTGTTTACATGTTTCTCACAGAAATTAAATTGTGTAGAATTACCACTTTCCCTGTCCTTGAACTCTTTTTATTAGGTAAAAACCTTCCTAGTGTTCCTTTCTGCATTGACCAACCACTGCCAGCACATGGGTCAAGCTTACACAAGACAAGGGATAGCTTTGCATGGAGTTTGGTGGGAACTATCCATGCACATGACACTCCCTTGGCACTTCACCTTGCAGGACTCAGGGAGGGACTCACCTCCAGCTCACAAAACCCCCAGGGATGGCCCCTGCATCTGGCAAGGCTCATACAGCCACCAAGTCACCAAGCACTTGCTGCCAGTGACCCCCACACTTGGCACCCTCCAGCCAGCCCTGGAGAGCCCAAATGCCAGCCTCAAGTGCCTACCAGCATCCTGCCCTCAGGGAACAGCCCACCCAGATCCCCTGCTGCAGCCTGGAAGTAGATTTGAAGCTACACTCAAGCGCTGAACCTACACTCAAGCTGTGTTGAACCCAGCAGCCCTGTGGGACACAATGGTGCCTGACCATGCATGGAGCAGTTGAACAGAGTATCAGGCCTCAGATGGCTGGACTTCTGCCTCCAGAGAAATTTTAAACTAACAGAGATTGAGGTAGACTGTCCCTTTCCTCTTCTCAGGGATGCCTGAGTCACTGGTAGGAAAAAATATTAAATTCTCTTGAACCTCTACCTAGGAACATTGTCTTGTACTTTGCATATGAACTGCTATACATACAGGCCCAAGACGTGTTTTCTAATTTTGAGATTCAAATACCTCTTCAGCGAAGGAAAGGAGCTGAAATTGCTTGAGGTCAATTCAGATTAAGGAGCACCCTTACACTGGTTGTACATCCATTCTCACTACTTTGCCTTGACATGAAGTTTGGCTGCTGGAAGATACTATCTCCAAACTGGGCTCCATCTTCTCCAACTGGAAAATAACTCTGAACATCTGCTAATTTCTCTATGTAAGTTACTGTAGACCATAGATCTATGGTTTAAACCTTACAGGATACTGGAGTTCTTCCAGCCAAACCACTGTGAATGCTCCACAACCCAAGCCTCACTGCCAGCATGTGTCCCACAGCTGCTCAGTGGGACAGAGCATTGCTGTGAGGAAGGACTCTGCTCATCTCTGATGTCAGCAAGGACCAGGCTCTGAAATGGCTGTGCCTTCTGAGCTCTGCAAGACCAAAACCAGCTGCCACCTGACACAGCTGGTGCCTCCAGTAAAGCACATGCCCACTGTCATGGTTTCTGCAGGAACAAGGCAATTCTCGTGCCTTGACCCAGACTAAACACGGACTGGTCACTGTGTTGTGCTGTGGGAAAGTCAGTCCCAGCTGTGGCCAGCACTTTGCAAACTCTGCTCCCCCTCACCCTGAGAGGGTGCCCAGCCCCTCACAGCTGCACAGTGAGCAGCAGCTGATGCCAAGGCTCTCCTGTGCCCAACCACACCAAATAAACCAGAGACCAAACCCATGCTTCTTACAAACAGATTTATTTGCATTTTGACTGGAGCACAGATTCTAGATACAGATTTCTTCTGCACAACAGTACAAGAGCCAGTGCAAAATATGCTTTTTTTTTATTTATTCATGTACAAAAAACCCCCAAAAACCAACAAACAAAAAGACAAAGAGTGTGGCAATATTTATTCACAATTGGTATGCCTCAGCCTCCCATTGACCCACCTCCAACTGCCCTTGCCCATCATGCCAACTTTGTGGCCAGCACTGCCTGCCTGCTTCTAAGAGCTGCACTGTCATTGAAAAGAGGTAACTCCCCTCTGAAAGAGAAACCACCCCAAGCAAACCAGGACAACAGCAGGCTACTTTGAAAAGTTGGGCACACCATCTGGTCACCAATGCATCCCCCACCAGGGAGCAGAATTTTGAGGGAATGGCAAAAAAAAAGGACAAATCAAAAATGCACAAAAAATTAGGCACTAGCTTAACCCATTTGTTAGAGAGAGCCAAGCATGTTAAGATACACCTCCAGTCTGTCTTCTCATATTCACCCTCAGTAGTGATGATCAAAGCCAAACACTCCCCACTCTGAGTACCCTGTGCTGTCAAACAGATTATAGTCTTATGAAAATATTTCTATTACTAGCATAAAGTTAAACCATTTCATAACTGGAGGAGAAAGAGAAGCTACAGTCTGAATATAAGCATTTCTTTGAGAAGTCAAAAAAGTTCCAACAAACAGACAGTCAAAATACAGACAAAAAAACCTGTTTCAGTCATCCACCAGATGATTGTTAGAATTACAGCCAATGCTTAAGCAATACAACATTGAGCTAGGAAAAGTCATCGTATGGTTGTTCTGCTTATGGAGTAGCCTTACTAGTTCACAAAGCATTGGACAATCTACTTCTCTGTTACTCTAACTAATTTTCAGAAGCTGCAATGTAGAACTGCAGTGTTAATGAAAGAATATGCTCATCTTCACCAAGGCCTGGGATTTATATCACAGAAACTCATCAAACTTGCATCACTCCAAGTGTACCACGTCCAAATCACCTAGTTGCTACTATGGACTTTTACATTTCTACCCAAGGAATGGCAGGGCTTTGAAGCTTGATCAACCAGAGTCTTTTACATTGAACTGCAACTAAACATAGCAGAGTACCAGTTAAAGCCAAAGAACACATGTACTCAGCACAAATATGTGTTGATACAGTACAGTATGTATGTGGATATATATGTATATATATGCATATATATGTATATGTTACATTATAAGGAGAGTGCCATTCAGGGCTTCTCAAATGCAGGAATCCTATTACCACCTCCAAGTCTTGAAACTTCAGCCCATTAAATTTCACACCAAGACAATGAGAACTCCAGTATTTTCCATACTGAATGGTTATTTCTATTTTAGCCAATTAACCATGCAGGGCCAGCAGAAAGAACAGAAGCTTTAATTTTAATAGCACCAGTCCTGCCACGTCAGTCAGATGGACAAATTTTTGTCACCAGATTGTTTGCCCTCTCCCTGCCCTGCAGCTGTGTATCATGGGCATTCCTGTGAGTTTTCAGGACATCAGCAGAGTCATATTAATTGATCTCTATCAATTGACTCAGCTGACAGAGAAAACGCCACAGTTTATGACATTTCAAACAGACAGTACAGATCCAACAAGAATGCAAATTTATACTTTGCAGAACTGGCTGGAGTCACATTGGTATTAATCACATAATGATTCTGCCTTTTCATCCCAGCAAGCCCACTTTTACTCATAGTGGCTGGCATCATACATAAAACTGAAGAGCTGGACAGCTTGGGAAACCATGTTACTCACTGTTATCCTAAGCCCTAGTCCTTATAAAGTTCTGCTGCACAAATTTCACATGTAGCTGAAAAAAGTTCACTTAAATCACTTTAGCTAGGTTTTCTTACTTTTTAAGAAAGAAATAGGAGCAACAATAATAAAAAAGAGTAAAAATAAGTGTAACAAGGCACTTAAGAAAAAAGTAAAATCTATTTAGATGAATTGGAGCTACTCACCTCCCTTGCCTTTAGTCTATCTAGAATTTAGATATCTATCCCAGACTAAACATTTGTGCTTCCTCCAGTCTTGAGGAAACAAAAGCTTCCTTCTAGGGGCTGTCACTTCCACAGATGGGTCAAACAAGTCCCAGAAATGGCAGATCCAAGGGGAGTCGAGGATTACCTGACACACAGATGAGACAAGTTTGTCTTTCTCTCTTTCTCTCTCTGCACGTTCCTCAAGGGCAGCAGTGGAGGGGAGGCGCTGATCTCCTCTCCGGCGACCAGTGGCAGGAAGTCAGGGAATGGAATGAAGCTGAATCAGGGCAAGTTCAGACTGGACACTGGAGAAAGGTTCTTTACTGGGAGGGTGGTTGGTCACTGGGACAGGCTCCCCAAGGACTTCCTTTGCTCCTGATCATGGCACCAAGCCTGCCAGAGTTCAAGGAGCACCTCGGCTGCTCTGAATGACACTCACAGTCACAGGGATCACTCTTAGGTGCTCCCGTAAGGACCAGGGCATTGGACTCTGTGACCCTTAAGGGTCTCTTTCAACTCAAGACAATCTATGATTCTAAGCTGAAGTAACTCAACATTGTCTCCTGGACACCAAACCAGCCATGGATGTGTGTTACTTAACCACAAACATCCAAATTCCTGTTGGGGCTACAGATGTTCAACAAGGACTAGAACTACTCTGTCAAATAAGGGCAGGCATACACACATACACAGCCCTAAGCTGTATGGCTTTACAACAGGCTCATGTAGAGCCAACCCACAGGAAAACATTTATAGTCTATGGGATTGTTTACTCTGGCCTACCTTTTTACAGAGTGAAAGCAAGATACATTGTCAAATTCACCCTCAGATGAGTATACAATTATTTTATTTTAAAAAAATCTAAATACAGCAAGGCCCTAACAGACTTCTTTTTGTTCAAAATTCATCAAGCAATTGCTATTGAAACACAATGAGGATTTTAGCACATAATTCCTTATGGGCAAGAGTTGTTTTTTTAAAGAATCAAGAAGTTAGATTTTTTAAAACAAGCAAACAGTTTTCAGTCCCTAACTCTGGCAGCAAAGCCACCTCTATCCTTTCTTCATTCTACTGTGTGTCAGTTTTGTGTCCCCTCGGTTACAGGGCTATCACATCTAAGTGGATGTGATATGATACAGGCTACACTCCCAGCAACTTCAAGGTCTATTTAGAACCCTTCCCATGAGGTTAGATTCACTTGAGCTGCATGCCAATGACAGCCATACCATGCACTGGACCACTATTACAGAGCAGGATGAAAAACTACAGCCAACATCCATCTTCCAAAGCACTTATAGAAAATAAAGGTCGCACCTGCTCACAAAGGCAGCTCTGTGTGGCCACAAACTGCTTCTATGGCCAGGAGCTCCTCCTCACCTACACAGCCTGGTTCTCAACCAAGAAGCCTCAACTCCTTCATTTCAGAAGGGGGAACTACCATGTCCCAAAGCCTCAGCATCCTTTGTGCATGCCTACAATTCATGGAGCATCCAAGACAGTCAGTTGAGCAAGATCGTGCCTAAGTAGGCATTGCTGCTCAATTAGCTGAGTTGGCTGAGGGTTTTCCCATTGTAACACAAGTTTTCTATTCTAGTATTATTTTCGGGGTAAAAAAAAAAAAAATCAGTGGGGATGGGTGGGGTTTTTTGCGCAAAACTCGATGCTTTAATGAAAAAAAGGTTGCTTTTCTCAATATTTTGCTGTTTATTTCTGTTGGGAAAACTTGAAACGCATAACTTTTGTCAGAGAAATATCAGTCCGTGTCTGTCCGAATTCCTCTAGTGTCAGCTGGGAGCCGTAATTCAAGGACTCCGTGGCCCCCTCTTTCCATGGGCACCTCTCCAGCCCTCATGACGCATTCCCTGTTTGACTAACCCAGGGAAGGAGCATCATGGGATCTGTAATTCAGCCAAAGAGCTCAGCCCCAAGGGAGACACAGCACACAAGGCACTTGAATGACAGTTTCTGAGGGCTGCAACAGTAGCTCAAACTGATGCTGCTTTAAGGGCCAAATGGATTTAATTAAACGTTTACATTTCAAAAGGCTGGAACATTTTATTCAGTGTTTTCCAGCTGACAACTTCTCATTTTTGGAAAAATTTCCATTCCAGGATAATGTTTGGTATTTCAGCTTTCCATGTCAGTTCAGGATGAAATGGAATGTTCAAGAATCAGATTTTGATGGTACACAAACTCATTTTGGGGAAATAGCCATATTATTCAGCTGTCAAAAGTGAAATGGTTTCATCTATGCAAGAAAGGTGTGATCCAGTTTGCCTTTGACTTCAGTGGAAGCCACGTTTTTTAGCTCAATAGAGCCTGGACAGAGTCCCAAAAGACCAAGGGAGGGTGGAGCTGATCATAGTTACAGATATGGGAAACAGGAGTCAAAAGTGAAAGAGCAAGAATGTAAGAAGCAGCAACTAAGATGATCTGTTACCTGGTCTTGATCAAAACAGTTTTACTTCAGTAACAGGATGAAAATCCTTTAAGATTATAACATTTAATTCCCAGTTACAGTAAAGATAGCAGTTAATCACTGATTTGTAGAGTAGAATAAATCCATACTATGAATTTGTCATGAGCACTATAGCTTTCAATGTTCAAAACAGTTCCTCAGAAAACCTTCATTGCTTCATTCAAGGAGACTACTCTAAAGCTAAAGATAATAAATAATATGGTACTGAACTGCTCGCCTCAAGTTGTCTGTCCTCCCTTGAACTCCCCCAGAACTGTTCTGCTGGATTGGTACTACAGAAGGTCTGTTAGAAGGGACCAAGGTCTCTGGACTTTGAGCACATCTGCAGGTGGAGAACAGCTAAAAGTGTGGGCTTCAAGAGTTGACACTTCAGGTGAAGGCTGGGCACCAAACCCACCCTCTGCACTGCCCAATCTGTTTTGGGAGGTAGCCTGAAGCCTTCCACCTCAAAGAGTAGAAAAGGATCCCTGGGGAGTCTATGTCCATCAGCATCAGGGTGTGTGTTGAAAACAAGAGAGCACTCAGAACTGTAAGTAAATCAATTCACCTAAACATGAGGGGTCAACAGAATTGGGATTTGTTTATCTTTCATTTTCCTTTAGTACAAGGCAGATGTTTCTAAGTAATAAGCAGAAACCTCTACAATTTTTAAGACTGAAGAGGGAGGGAGGAAAAAACATGTACAAGCTGAGGGTATTCTCAGCTCCAGCTTAAAAAAACCAAAAGAACCAAAACAAAATCAAACCAAACAAACAAAAAACCAAACCCACCAAAATCACACACCACCAAAAATTTCTATCTGTAAAAGCAAGTTTTTTCTTAAGCTGTTTGGTACTTCTTAGTTCACAGGAGCATTTATCCAGAAGGTTCTTCATGTTTCCAGTCTAGGTTGTAGCAATCTCAGTGGGGCACTAAATTTTAGGCCATTAAAGTCTCTCTGTGCAGCATGGTCATTTTAAAATGATGTGGTAGCCATCATTGCTTTCAGCTGTAACAGAGAAATGCAAAGCATATTTTCATTGCTTTTAGGAAACAGAGATACAGAACTTCAAATTTTCTGTCTAGGTAGTTTGCAATAGTTTGTACAGTTGTTTCACAACCCACTCATAAAAACCAATGTTGAACATCTAAGTCAAATAATTTACAGAAAAACCCCTATGTACTGCCATGTTTTATCATTTTACTTTAAGGCTTCCTGCTCATTTATGTCAGTGGTGTCAATGCATTTATGAAATTTTTATAACAGTGTAACAGAGTAAAGCATTGCTCAATCAGTCTATCACAGTGTAGTCAACACCTTGAGTTACACTAGATTAGACTACTTATCTCTTCAGGATAACAGCACTGTGTTTGTGATAACATTTAGTGCAATTGAAAGGAGGAATTATCTTTAGAGTAACAGGTAACAGCAGAAGCAATACACACCTTTTAATGTGCTGATAACAAAACAAGATTCATCTTGGAAGTTTTGCACCATCTGAAGGGCAGAAGGAAAAAACCAACACAACACATTTTTAGCAATTAAATTCACATTTCTTTCAGGGCTAATATAGACTTAGAGGAGAGGTATCAAACAGCATTTGTTTAGCCCTGCGCAGTCCTGAGTAACCCTGCCCATGAGATTATTAACATACATGACTGATTAATTAAGGCCTTTGCAGCTGATAGTAGATTTAAGGAAAGCTCACACTAAATGTGCTTGCCTGAAACTGATCTAGCTTATTCAGCAATTTACTATCATCTTTGCAGTTCTTGATCCAGAATGTTCTTATACCACTCCAGTTATTCTATTACAGATCATGCTCTCTGTTGCTTTCTGTGAAGCTGTACTAGTTTAGACAGGATTAAGGTAGTCCCTTTCCTAAAAATCCAACAGTGGTAATTACATATTCAGCTAAATGATGGAGCTCAGCTGAATTTACATTAGCATTTAAAGAATACCTGGAAATGGTAAAGAAATTAATGCCCTGCTGAGTAAAGGAATTGCTACTGAAAAGCCACCTCAGAGGTGTCCATCTTGCTATTTTGATCAGACATTACTAGTGCAGATGCTGTGCTTGGAGGAATCATTTACCTGTTTGTATTTTGTCAAGGAACAGGAATTGCAGTGAAACTGTTACGAGAAGCAAGGCAAATCATGGGAAGAACAACTAGAGCCTAAAGCTATTTGAGCTATTCATGAGAGGCAACTAGATTTTCAGAAGAGGCGCAGATTCTAGTGACACCTTTAAATAAAGAGATTAAGATTATTTCAGATCCAATATGAAAAGCCCATTTAAGATTCATCCTTAGTCAATGCTTCCTCCCATCTTAGAGTAGCTACATGGGACAGAGAAGGTGAACTACCTTCAGGAGGTATTTCATTCAGTTAAAGCAAATGCTGGACACAACTTCAGAGAAGGGAGGTGTGACCAGAACCTCTCTGATCAGTTCATGAAATCCAGCTTTGTGAGAAAGCCTTCTCCTAGCTACTGAGTATCATTCAAGCAGTGCATTTTTCAGCTCTAAGTTCTCACATCAAAATACTCTTTTCAACTTAGACTGATCTCCCTATACTCTTCTGGATTTAACATCCAGCCTCTACCCCTTTGAATCAAGCTTTTCTGGCCAGTTTGTGTGTCTTTGCCTAATGATGCATGAAGTACATTCACAGACTGCCACACTCTTGCCACCATAATACTAGAACAAGAAAAAATATTAGAAAAGCAATAGACCTTGTTAATAATTGACTTAAACAAATACTTAAAGCTTTATACCCAGGCTGGTTCATGCAATTCCCCTACCAAGAGCTGCCTCCAAGCACTTTGCATCCATAAAGCACCAAAGTTTCAGATTTAATCAGGCTGGAATAGCAAGGAGACTTCAGGAATAAGCATTATAGCCTTCAATTTAGGCTCCAGTTGAGACCTATGCTCTGCTTCATTTGTTTTAACAATGCTTCTTATAAATGAAGCTCCTTAAGTGATTCTGGTGCATGAATGAGTAAGTAATTTAGTAGGGGGAAAAGAGGAAGAAGGGCAACTCACTATTAACCTGTAAGTTAATGGAATGGGCTAAATGAAGGCATCATATAATGGGACACAAACAGTAGCAGAGGTCCATAAATTACAGTGTGCATACAGTGTATACAGTGACAGACCCAGTGCCTGGAATCATGGGCCAAGACGTAAAACTAATTGCCCTACAGATTTTAAAACTTACCTTCTTTGGGCAACTTACCTATTTAATTTTAAAAGTTCTTACTTTAGATCCTCACTTCAAAATGTGTGTAAGTAGCCAAAATGAAAAGAAATTCATAGAATCATTTGGGTTGGAAAAAAACCTCTAAGATCATCATGCACATTGACCTGGCACCAACAAGCCCAACACTAAACCATGTCCCCAAGTGCCACAGCTACACGACTTTTAAACACCCCCAGGGATGGTGACTCAACCACTTCCCTGAGCAGCCTGTTCCAATGCTTGATAACCCTTTCAATAAACAAATTTTGCATAATACCCAATCTAAACTTTTCCTGGTACAACTTGAAGCCATTTCTTCTCATCCTGACACTTGTTACCTGGGAGAAGAGACAGAGCCCCACATTGCCACCACCTCTTTTCAGGCAGTTGCAGAGAGCAATAAATGACCAGTTTGGTTTTGTTTTGCTTAAAAAAACCAAACAAGAACCCCAACATCTTTTACAAAGCAAAGGTCCCGAAACCACACCAAAATGAGGGTTGTGCATGGCTGATTTGCTCCAAGTATTTAACTTGTTGGGATTAATGGCTTGCCAATTCTCCCTTGAAGATGCAATTCCAAAGTTTATTCTAACTTTAAGAAGCCAGACAACTGTTACACCCCTGACAAAGATGTAGCCCCCTTACCTCATTGCTCACTAATACATGGATCCCTGTGGGTCCCTGCCGGTAGATCCGATTTATCTGCTGTGGAGAAATGCTGTACAAGTTTGCAATCTTCTCCATTAATTCCAGCGTGGTCAGTTCCTCCAAGAAGATTGCATGATACACTGCAACAAGTGGAAAGCAGTTACAGAGCAGCAAATACAGGTGGCACCAAGACACTCAGCATCACCAACCAAACGGGTTTAAGTTGGAGGTTCAAATGGAATAAACAAGCTTAGTATTTTAAAGCATCCCCCAAATACTTGGCTTGATGATTTGCAGAAAAATACCCACTATTTGTATGCAGCAGGCAATCAAAGCACACACAAGTTTTACCCAGAGGAAAACATGGGGACTAAGTACAACTTGCATCATGGGGCACTAAAACAGCCTTCTGTTAAAGCTGCTCATATTTTTGGATAGTCTCTTTTACTGATTTTGAAGTTTTAAAAAAGAATTCAGTCAAATAGTAAAACACATGTTATGTCACACAAAAGCAGTATTTTATTAGATACCATCCACTGATCCCATAGGCACAAACTAAAACATACAATGTATAAGGTAACAACATGAATGATAGTATTATTTTAGAAATCAAATCCAAATTATAGTTACCAGGTAGGAAAGCTATGCCTGTTTATTACTAAATGCAAGATTTAAGGACAATCTTTGTTCTCATTTGATTGTACACTGTGTCATGAGGGATGACAAATTCCCAAAAGCTTTGAACTTTCAAGAGTTATAACCTCATTTTAAGACCTACCAACGTTCCATTTCCCTGAATTTTTTCAAGCAAGACATAATCTAAAGGAAATTGTGGATGGAAGGGTGATTTTTAATGCTATTGTCCCTACTAAGAACTGAACAGAGATTTTGTTGTGGCATTCTGCAGATAATTTGTAAGTTGGGTCTGGCCCCCAGGCAGACAACGTCATTTGGAATCTGTAGCCGTGAAATCATAACCAAAGTGGCAAAACTGGGATAAACAGGATCCCTTCAAACACTAAGGACACCAAGTTGTCCCACACAGGAGCTCAAGCAGAAATCAGCATTGTCACCAGGTTAAGTGTTTAACAAAATCCATACATAAGAACTTACCACAAAGACTGCCATCTCCATTTTCTCGTTTTTGGTGGAGATGGGACCTGTTTTGCTCTGGTTCTTGACAGACATAAATTGTCATCTTGGGCCTTACATTTCTATGGATTAATCAAAAACAGTAGTAAGTTATTTAGTACATCTGAAATAGTTCCAATTCAGCTAACAAACAGTAAGAGATGGAATCATTCAGGCTGTGCATAAATAATAAACTAAGGGATAGTCTCGATGCTAGTGATTAGACAGCTTAGGATGTCTAGCAAGAGACCCCTGGGAGGTGATGCAGAGCACCTTAATCTTTTCAAGATCAGTAAGAATAAGCAGTTTACAGCACTTGCTACGCAGTTCATCATACCTGCCTCTATTGATTTAAATCCTGCTTAGAATTTATGAGGTTATGGCAATGAAAGTAACTTTAAGAGTCATTTGAGGCTCCGGGGCTTTGGTTTTTTATTGTTTGTTACCTCTGATGGAGATGCAGCATAGGGTATCATAGGCTGTGTATCTCATGAAGTGATGCAAGCTATCAGCTGGTAGCAAATAAAACACTAGAGATACACATCACGCTGCTTCGTTTTGGCAACATTTCTGAGCTGTGCTTGGATTTGAATATCATTGTGATCTGAAGTCCCTGAGAGAACCTCTCTGAAGTATTAAAAAAGTCTAAATGCTACAGCTCCAGGATTAACTTCTTGTTAACACTGAAATTATCAAGGGATCATAACAAAAAAAAATAGGAAAGAAATAGTACAAACCTTCCTTTAATTGCATTAAAGAGCCGAATTCCATCAGCAGGCCCACAGATTTGAACAAAATCTTCTTTGGACATCTTCAGTAAGTCGGCACCTACATATTTCAAATTGATTGTTCTTCAGAAGTTAAGCAAATCCTAGCTTCCAAGTATATGTATGGGCAGCAGAAAAGGGCAGGGGTAGAGGGGCAGAGAATCCACAAAGCTAAACCAGACAGATTTACACAGAGAAGTTGCAAATTCAGAGAGGTGTGCACTTCAAATCAATCATTGTGAAACAGAAAGCTGGAAGCTGCCAAAGGAACAGCGCTGCACTGGACAATACTCCAGCCAACTCATAAACAAGCTAGATATTTCACACAGGCCATTAAATGACCCACTTCTGTAACTGTCACATTCACTGAATTATTTCATCATGTTGCAAGTCAGAGAGAGTGTCCTCCTGGTTTCAACACCTCTAACTACTGCCCCTTCCACCATCTTACTGGTGTGTACAACTACTTAATGGGAGGGTACAGTGAAGTTTTCACTGTCAGAATAGTTAAGTATTTGAAGAGGTTGTTTAGAGAGACTGTGGAATTTCCAACCTTGGAGATACTCAAAGGCAACTGCACAAGGTCCTGGACTTGCTTCAAAGTTGTACTTAATGAATTTACAAAGTCCCTTGCATTTTAATTTATTTTCTTCCATTTTATTTACTCTATAGGTCTACAAACTTTTTGACAAATGGTAGCTAATCTAAGAATGAAAGAACAACCACACTGGATCAGACCAAGGATCCCCTCAAAAGTGGCCAGCAGCAGATGTACCTGAGCTGCACTTACAGAAAAGAACAAAACCAGAATAATTGGACTGTTTAAACTCACCCGAAAAACTTGAGAAGAGTCTACAGAATGGAGAGAACCTATTACGATGAAGCCACTGCTGGGCATCTTGAATAGAAGCAGAAGGAAGGAGATGCTACATTGCAAAAAGAATAAGAAGGTCTTGAAATGAACTGTTCACCAGTGTCCTAAAAGAGAAAAGCACCACATTAACATGATCTCAAGTACTTACATCATTGCTGGGAGGCAGGAGCTCCATTTGGTGGGTTGGAGAACTGTTGCTAAAAGAAATTATATAAAGTTGGAAGAGAAAAAAAAACCACATTATATTAAATTTTACATTGCAGTGTCCATCCTCTTCCCCCTCCTCTCTTTGACAACTTTCACGAATTACATCCAACTCAGTTTTTTTTTTTCCTCTATCAGATTTTAAAAAGGTGTTCAAACTTTGGAACAAGAATAAAAAAAACCCTCTCTACCTGAGTCTTTTGTTGATCAGTCAAGGTCGTCCTCAAAATTGACAGACAAACTCAGGTTTACTGACCTCAACCAAGATTTTCCATATGGTTGACTCACTAATGTGACATCAACTAAGCAAGAAAATTGTAACCTCCAGGATGGCTGAACTTGAAATTTTTATCAGCCAGAAATATCCTAACTAAATCCACCGTCTAAAAATAATTCTTTACAAAATAAAGGACGTTAATTCAACCCTGGTGTTACCTTAAGCAGTCAAGTGCCATAAATCATGCAAAACCACATTTCTACTAAATTCTCCTAAACACAGACAGGACTCCTAAACATATCAGGGATTTTACCAAAGGAAAAAATACTCAGCAAATCTCTGTACTAACACAAAATTTTGTAATTCAGTGTTTGTTCTTTTTCATAGGTTGAGGGGATTAATTGAAAATTAGTGATACAGCATAGATTAATACAACCTGGTAATTAAATTGTGTGGGAAGGCAGTAAGATGGCAGAGTTCTACCAAAAGAAAAGGTCTATGCCAAATTCCTAAGGGGAAGTACATAGCAGAGGGGACTCGTAAGTATTGAGGGACACTGCTGTACCTTTCTGACACCAGTTATCATCTTCAGCATTTCAGAATCACTAGAGCTATCTTGTTATGATGGCTATGTAATGAATTAAACATGCCTTCATTAGTCCTTTGTTTTGAAATGGCATCTCAAAACCCAGGCTGTTTTGCCCTGAACAGGATTTCTTTACATGTCATTCACCTGGGAATTCAGTACCCCAAACTACCTCAAGACAGAAAGTAAGGAAGAAATACCAACTCTGAAGAGGTGCTGAAAGCCTCTAACACCTTGTGAGAAGACAGTGGGAATTGCTGGTACAGGGCAGGGTGTGCTCTCACCAGGGATTGCCATGAAGGCCCTCTGATGCTCACTTCCAGCCACCATATAAACAGTGCATGTACAAACAGTACTGTGCATTACAGGGAATTCCTGGATGGAAGGTCTTAAAGGCTTTTGGAAAATACTTTCTCCTTGCTAGAAAGGGTGGTGCTCCTTAACATCATCTTCCAGAGTATGAAATGCATGGACACACAAAGGCTACCATATCAACAGGAAAGATAAAGCATGTGTTTGTTACATACCCATCTCCGAGGTTGAAGCTGTTGGGAGAACTGTTGTAGCTTGGAGATGGAGCATTGTTCATTTGATAAGGCACATCTGGCCAGGGAGAGCACTGTTGGAAGAAAGGCAGCAGGGAAACTTTCATAAGGATGGAAATAAAGGATTTGATTCTCCTCTAATACCACATTCATGCTGTTGCCACGCCACTAACTTCAGCTCATCACTCCTGCTGGGAGGAGGAGATGGGCCATGGATTTTCTACACTGCTCTCCAAGTGGGCTGTCAGGGGGCCAGATTGATTCCAGTTGTGCATTCCACATTTCTTTCTCCCATTTCACAAAGCCTGTCCCCAAATAACACTGGGCCAAAGTGTGCACAGCTGTAAGTCAGAGCAATGCCAGTAAGTCAACTCAGACTGAAGGCAGCAATGATACAGAAATAACCCTGGTTTCAATTATAAATGCCTAATTAAATCCAGGCAAGAGTGACAAAAATGCTCCAGTGGCATCGCTTCAGGTTTATACCAGCAAAAGAGCAGAATCTGAACCAGCCTGCTGAAACCTCTGGCCATTAGTCAAACAGCTCCAGTCATAAATGGGTATTAAATGGAGAAAATTTAAGATAGACAGACAGACACCAAGCTACTAAAAGCCTTTACAAATATAGGTCAGACTCCATGTTCCATGACAGTAGTGTAAAACCAGAGTAACCCTGCTAGAATTGGTGACTCTGTTCTGAATTTAAGTGACAGTAATCAGCAGGAGAAATCTAGCCCTGCTGAACCCCCACCACCAAGAGCTCAAGAAAATGTTCTGTAGTGGCCTTTACAATGATAAAAAGGCAGCAAGTGTAGCTTTGGAGTTTTATCATCTCCACAAACACTAGAAAATATTTTATCAGCTCCTCAAGCACTGGCAAATATTTAACTCTCTGGCAACCCCCATTTCCCCACGCAATATGTCAAAGTGCATCAGAGCTCATAGGGAGAGTCTGGGATCTGCCAACTCAGTAGAATTAGGTCTGTCAATCAGAAAACATGCTGGTTGTTTCCTGGCAACATGAGGAAAACAGAGTGGGAGAGATTGGATCTCACAAACAGGAAGTTGATTTAAATGAAGAATAATTAACATCATTTTTGGAAGCCCAGCAAGCTGCTTCAAAAAAAATAAGAACTAAATCAAACATGTCGTTCCCATAGGGAGACTGAACAACACTTTTAAATCCCTTTCTTGAGTCCTGTTGCTGACTAATTCTGCAGCCTATGGTAAGTTTATACAAACATCTTAGTAATGACAGGGAGGGGCAGAAACACATACAACTCTATACCAGATGCATCAGAATATAAAGACACAAGATATTCCTAGAGTACAACCCGGAATCTTCTCAGATTTTGCATGTAACAACAGCTTCACAGGCACACTCACAGAAAAACAGATTAATAATTTAATCAGACGGCCTATTCATCTGCTCAAGTGCTCCATCTCCAACGTGAGCTTTTGCCAAGAAGTTCTGAAAAAAATGCAGACAACTGTATTTTCATACAACTGGCACCTGAGGGCCATGACAGGTGCCCAGGAGCACACCAACTCAGGAGAAAGTTGTTTTTTTGTTTTTTTTTGTTTTTTTTTTTAAAGCCAGCCTTCTAAGGGTTGGTTTATACCCCAAAACATAAGAAACTCTGGCATCTTTCATAAATTTTGACAGTGAGTCATTTTATAATTTCGCTGCACTCTCAGTTTCACTGAGATCTGAACATACATGTCTCTACAAGACAATCTCCAGGGGCTCAGATGCTGTTTTCTTTCAAATTTATCTCCCAACATGATGCAGAATGATGTGTCTAAAACACTTTACCTCTGTGAGAATAGTTGTCTCGTAGGAAGGCTGATATTTCTCCTTCTCTTGGGTGGTCTTCTTTTCCATTTTTTCCCTGTCAGTCTTCTGTTTTCTGTCTGCTCCTTTAGGCTAAAAGTACAAGCACAGGCTTTCCCTTATGCCAAGTATTACAAGTTTGGAGACACAGGCCAACAGATTTATCTAATCAGTTCACAAAAGCCTCCATAAGATTCACGGAAATTCTACATGTGAAACAGGATCAGATCTGCATTTTCTACACAAGAGAATTAATCAAAAATCCCTACTGTTTCTGTACAACCACCACTAACGCCTACTGCAATTCTAAAATAGGCTGACCACAGTCCTGAGATGTGATTCCAACTATTTCAGGCCATAAATTGTGCACCTCAACTGGCATTTGTACCATCTTTCCAGAAACAGATAAGACACTGCTCACAGGAACAAAACTGGAGCAGCAGATCCCTTGAGAAAACAGGCCTATGGACACTTTGTTGTTAAGCAGCTATAGGTCTGCCATGCCCAGATTAGGAGTTTCAAAGATGCTTTTTCTCTGAATCTTTTTCTCTGCCAGGTATCACAGAGAAAAGCTCTGCTCCAACAACAACAAAGGTATTTAAGAGCTCCATAAAAAAAAAAAAAGTTTGTGGAGGAGTTAATCAAAGAAACTGAGGATGTCCTAATGTCTCGATTACCTAGGAGCATCAAAACACACTGCATACCCTAAATATCTCAGTATTTTTGTAGTGTTTGAGGCACAATGGACTGACACAAGTCTTGGTACAACACTTGGTGCAACTAGAATTGCTGTGTAGGTCAGTGCTTATGCCACCTTGTGCACACGAGTCCTGTTTAAGATCTTAAGCATACCCAGTTAAAAGTCTGTTATTTCACTCCTACACAATGTGAAATCTCTGCATATTCCTGTGCCTTAATCTAGTTGATGACAAAGCCAAAACTACCTCATACCTTGAACACTTTGATCTGGCAGCTTGCAGAGTGCAGGTGTTCTGTGTATTCACCATTTTCATTCTGCTTAAAGGTGTCGATTTGCACCCGGAAGGGCACCCCTTTCTCTCCTCCATGTTTCCGTGGAGTAAATTCTGTGCTGATGCAATGTACCTGGCAAAACAGAAGCTGTGCTCATCTCTGGAGACAGTTGGCACCTGTGCTCATCTGAATTTCAGATACTGCCTGAACATGATGTTTTGGCCCCTCACAGAAATATAAGAGAGGCTCATATATTTTCACTTCTGTTCCTTTGGACAAAATGATCAGGAGAACAAGCAGGTTAGAAAGAAACAGGGCATCAGGAAAAGCATCCTTTGATTTAAGTAAATCCCTCATTCAGATTAAAAACAGATAGCTGATGCTCAGAATGAGAAATAGTCATGAAAGAGGAAAGCAAGGAAAATTAACAGGTTAGGAACAGTTTCCTCAAGATAAAACCTATGCTTATAAAGCAACACCAGTGTCTTGAGTACTTTTTTTAAAGAAAATCCTGGCAGTATCAGGTAATACTCCAACTTTAACAAGTGGCCAGGAAATTGATTTAGTGAGTATCCTACAAATTAATTACATATGACCATCACATGAGTTAGTAATTATCATTAACATCCTTCTCTCTTGTTCACATACTGGCTATTTTGTCTCCCCAGGTCCTTAAAAGATATCTAACCACTGTATTTACCACAGAAATGTGACTTATCTCTTACCTGAATGAATGCTGAAGCTCTCTTTGATGGATCCCAGAGAAATTCAACAGTGTTCAACTGGGTCGGGCTAGCCCTGGGATCCAAGATACCAACTGACAGCGGGATATCTGTAGAAGAAAACCCCTAAAATTTTAAAAATATTAAATTGAAGAAGAGAAAGCATTTCCATACAATCAGAACATGCATGTGAAAGCAAAGCCATCAAAGACATCTCTACTTGGGACCTATAGTGCTAGATCTCCTCCCCTCCCAAAGACATACAGGATTCATAAAAAACCTGAACAGACATGCAAACACTCCATCCACCACTCATCTCCCCAACACTGCAGAGGTGCCACAATGAAAGAATCTCACCTATATCAAGGATTCGGTCCCCAGGCCGACTCCACCTCCAGCCCTCGAGCTGCTGATGCTCTGTGTACTGCAGGCGGCGGTCATGGAAAACTACACGAATTATACTCTGTTAAAAAAAGACAGCAATGTGAACAATGTGATCCAGAATCCTCTCTCAAGATGACTCTGGTTTTCCTGAGTAGAAGCAAAAGCTGATCTGTTATGCTTCTCACCCCCTTTCATGAGGAGAGAAGGGTCCACCTAAGAGACCCATCACCATGTGTATCAAATTCCTAAGGGACCCCTGAGAGAGAAATACACTTCCCCCTTCACAGGGCACATCTTACAGGACTAACACAGCCCTGTACAGCTTTCTGGGATTCACTCTGAAAGCACTATAGCAGTGTCCACCTAATCTTAGGTGTCATGGCATCTAAACATCACTGCACTGCCTCAACATCTAAAAGGGCTCATAGGGGGGTAATATTTAATGTGCCTGTACCATGTCCCAACCCCAATATATCCCATTCTGATTGCAAATGTGGAAGCCAGCTCACCTGCCCCTGCACTGGTGGAGCCAACATGTCCAGACACCTTGTCAGTGGGAATTAAACTTGATTCCAGCCATTAAGAGCCAGTCACTGGATTTGCCCCAGAGCAGTTAAACAAGGGTAGGTAGAGTAGAAAAGCATCTGTAACAGCAGGCTGGTCTGCAATGGTACAGCCATGCCAATAACTGGTGAAAAAAGGCTGGAATAAGGGCAATCCCCAGGGCAGACAAGTCCTAAGTACTCCTAACTAACATGGTTTTTTGCATATTCAGAGTGCTACACTTACATGAGTTCATGACCCCTAATATCCCAGTTTCTCAAGCCCACACTCTTGCTGGGGACTTCCATATCAAGCAAGCAAAGCAATTTTTGCCAGTGAACCTGAGAAATGCCCAGATCAAACCCTTCAAGCTTCAAGATGCAAACCAGCCACAGTGGGAACACCTGCAAAACTGGAATCCCAATCCACATACTACTGCCTGAAATAGGCCAAAAGACAAATAGGGAACAGCCTAAACTTGGACAACATTTGAATCCAAATTGGAATACAAATTTTGCAACTAGTTCCCACTTCTCAAAGGAAGTCCTGAGGCAGAACAGCCAAGAATTGAAGGTTGGATGCAGAAGCAGGGTCCAGACCAACATTTTTGAATTTGAACTGTTTTGGCAGTGGAGGAAACAACAGGAAAAAGTCCCCCAAACCAAATGATCAAGTTCTATACGTTCATCATTAAGCCCATTACCAAAGTAATCTGGAACTATACAGAATCTGCCTGGCAGAACTATGTAAACCATGGACCCTCCATTTGTCACGTAATAACCCAGGCAATGTTGCTGCAATTCAGTAGGGAGACAAGTCTGCCTCTCCACAGCTTTGACCATGTTCACCACTGAACTTTGGGATTCCCCTGAACCCAATATTCACAGTGAAACTGTGGGGTCATGATCACAAACAGAATAAAGGTTCCCCTGAAGCCCTGCAAAGCCAAGCTGCATAGTCCCATGAAACTAGCACTCAACAACTCCATCACCCCTGCTCCCATTAAAAACAATGGCAAAGTGTTTTCCATTGTCTCAGTGGGAGAAGGTCAGGCCCTTCATTAAAGGCTGTATGTAGTAGCAGGAAGAAAAGAAATCTATATTTCTCCTTACCTTTACATATTTTGTGTTTAAATCTTGAAACTCTCCCAATTTCCTATTCTCAAGTAGACGGATTTCATAAGACTGACCTAGAGTTTAAGGAAACATTTCCAAGGTGTTTAATACGTTGTAGCAATGAGAGAGTCATGCTGGCATTTATGTGGCTGATAAAGCATATGTTTGATCAGGGAAAGCTTATTTTTGCTAACATAATGCATTTGCCCCAGTAATCAACAGGCACTAAAGCACAGCAGAAATCTGAGGTGAAGGTTTTTGCCTTTTGGCAGCTAAAAGCTCTCCATGAGGGCATCAATTATAGTTGTCTCCCGGGGCTGCTATGGTTTTCTGGTCACCCTCCAGAAAGTCACCAGGGTGTTTGAGGTAGTTGTCCCCCCCATGCCACATGGTTGTAACAGCACTGCCTTTGTCTGTCCCTTCTGCTAAAGCAATTCTGCCAAAGCAATGGTTGTGTGAAGAGGTGCTGGCATAACAGGTCCAGGAACGATTCTGCAGAGGATGGCAACTGGAGAAAACCTTGCCTTCTTCAGGGAGCAGTCAGGCCTGTAAGGTGTTTTGGCGAACCATAAAAACAAAATTTGTTTCATAAGGCCTGGAAAGTCACTGCCAAGGGCATAAATATTCCCTCAGACGTGTGTGGAGGCAGCAATGGGTATTACAGCATGTGCAAGGACCAGTACCAGGAAGGCAACTCACACTCCACCACCACCCTCACATAAGGAATTTACTCAATTCAACAGAATTCAGCTAACTGGTTTATGAAATAACATCTCTTCGAGGCTGACATCAGACAAAGGAGACCGATGTTTCAATACTTTACGCATATAAATGACTGAGACAGTACAAAAGTTCATTGTACTACATCAAGTTTTTACAATAAACCAGCACCAAGGCAGGATAGGATCATCAGGATTAATGGAGCATATGTGTACATTATAGCTTTTCTTGTTCATCTTGCTATCCTCCCTTTTCCTGGTATACAGGGTATGACAAGGCAGGCACCAAGAAGATCGGTTTGGATTCTCTGGGTCAAACAGTATCTCTGCAGAACTGGCCCTGCAGAAAACTGCAAAGCAGATCTATCTCCCTCTAAGCAGCTTCTACCAGCAGAGAAAAAAATGCTAATTTTTTTGATCTGAATTTAGAAATGGAAGACTTATGACAGCAGATGTGTCAGAGAGGAAAACCATCTTTTGAGAATCCCACCCGCATGAGTACAGACTACATCCACAGAGCAGAGAGATAATTGTGCTTGTTCAGCTGGCTAATAGATAAGAAAAGGAAAAAAAGGAAGGACAAGAGAGGCCATACTGAAGCCCCAAATGTTTGCACAACAGCCCTACTGATGTTAGTAGGAGTTCTGCAAACAGGAAATGACCCTTGAATCCAGCAAGTGACTTAGGGCATGGGGAGAGCAGAGAATAAACCATATGAAGTACCAAAATAACCATGGAAGCATGCACAGATCTTTACCCTTCTCTTGGCAAATAAGTAAAACAAAATTACAACAGTGACCTGCCTTTCAAGACTGCTGGACAACAAAAGTGGATTTTATAAGCCACAGTCCTGAAATTGAGGTCTTCCACACTTAAACTCACAAGACTTTCTAATGTTCCCACGGATACATGTTAATACTGTTCACCTGGCAAATTTTAGAGATATGTACATAATCCATATTGCTATATTACCATAAAAAAGATCAAGATCAAGCAAAAAAAATGGGTTTTCTCTCAGAATCACCGAAAAGACCCTTCAGACTATCAAGTCCAACTATTAACCTTGGAATGCCAGGTCCACCACCAAAACATGTCCCCAGGTGCCACATGTTGCTGTACTATGTACATGTTTATCTATGTTGTCAGAATTGGCTACTCAGTGGTTCAGTCTGGGGATACACTTCACCAGCTAGAGAGTGATACAGTTCATCATCTTGAACCCATTTACACAGCCAAGCATCTCTTGCACTTAAAGTTCATTCCCATGCAAATATGAAGCTAATTAATCATTACAGAAGATTATTTTAGGTTTTGAAAGAATGAGACTGTAAAATACATCTGTGACCATACTCAGGGGTAACAAGGACAGCGAAATGTAGTGGTATGATCTGTGCTATGGAGGAAGGCAATGGTGAGACCAGAACCACTATCAGCCATTCAGCAAATATCTCAGGAACCAGCAGGTTTTTGGGACACCCTTGTACACTGACACACTCTCACTCTTTGGTCAACCTGATCTGTTTATCTTCAGTTACAATGAGACAAAAGAAAATAATAGGCACAAAAACATCAGCCATGTTCCTTTCAAACTAGCATCAAGCACTCAGAACTCTGCAGCGTGCCATCTCTGACCCCTTGCATGGGACAGGGACAGAACTGCAGCCTGGCAGGCAGTGGGCACCAAACATCTCCACCTGACAGGAGTAGTTCACCTTGGAGGGAGTCAGAAATAGATCCTGCATACCAGTGAAAAAGAAACTGCAGTGTAGACAGAGTTAATATTAAACAGAAAGCCAAAGAGGAAATAACATGCTTTGATGAAAGATATATGGGTCATCTGATGGAAGCCCTGGAACGCAGCTTATGCCACAAAAAACCTCAATCAAAATGGTATTTTATGCTAACTGCTTTCCCCTTGAACTCTGAATGTTTAACTTGAGTTGCTACATGATTATCAAACAAGACTGCTCCCAGCCAAGCTTCAGAAAACATGAGGGTTTTTTCCCCTCTCTGTGAAACTCTGTCAGTGAGAATTTGGTCCCAATTCCTCAAAGTTCCCTTATATATATATCCATCTTCTGGTAGTAGTTTTACATTTATTCTCCTTAAACCTTTCCAGAAAATCCATTGCTTTGTGGCTTATGGTACCCAGAATTTATTAGCATGGACAGCATTCAGATACTTGCACTTTTATAGCACCAAACTGCTTGGATTATAGTTTTTCCTAGAAAAATACCTTCTAAACTTGTTCTCCCTATATTTTCCACCATCACTACCAGCAAAACTCCTGGGGAAAATGAAATGAATTACAATTTCAGCCCCGCAATTATTACTGTAGAGAAAAAAGGTTCTAAAGAATGACCACTTGGATGCTGGAAAACAAAATCCTTTTGTAAAATAAAGTGAATAATAGCAATCTAACCTGAAGAAAGCTGAACTCCCCCTGGCGTCAAAGAGGGCAAAGAAGTCACACAAGTCTCTGATACACAGATCATTTATGAATCCTGCATCGCTGACTCACCAGCATGAGCAGGCACACACTGACAGTTTTCTGCTACAACAAAATCATTCTATGCTACAACAGATCATTCTTAGTCAGGTATCCAATCCATACAGAAACAAGTCTGCGTGAGTAAACAATCTGCATTTCCAGTTCCCAAGTCAGACTACAACTAGCTAAGCCCAAAACAAAGCTGAAATACAGAGTTTCCCCATACTGAGTTCCTCCATCTGTCTAGGATAGAAACACAGATTAATACAGGGCAGACTACAAGTTTCCAAGTCAATATGTGGTGGTAAAGCTGGAGACAGGAGCAGAGGATACCAGTGCTGAGACTGTAGTGATTTCATTGAATAGCCCAGGTCAGGTGTAATACTGGACCCATGTACAGGGGCACTTCTGTCACCCCCTGATATGAAGGGGACACTTTGCAAGCAAGCCCCAGCACAGCTGATGCTGCAGCAGCCTGCTGCACGCCTGTGTGACCCAGTGCTCCTCTCACTCACCACAATCCTTCCCTACCTCAGGCAGAGAACAGGACAGTAATAAATATTCAGAAAACCACAGTATATTCCTGAGATGCAGTTTGTCTCCCAACCTCATTGGAAGCTTCAGGGGCACCAACAAAAATCTGGGCTGGTGATGATACACTGTAATTTCTATTTTAAGCAGACATTCAACAGCAAATTTATGTAATCTCCTCCTAGGCTAGAGCTTGAGCAACTCGCTTTACAAACAAAGTAGTACCCAGTAAAGTAGTAACCACCCAGGTCCAGAGAGTTCCTGGTTCATAATTCATGAAGCAATTCCATCTGAAGGAGGACTTATAGACTGCTTACTTTTTTAAACTTGCATTGTCTTTGATAATTAACATACATTAAATGTGGGCATGACCACTTAATGTGGGGACAGTAGAATTGAAAGTCAAGCACTTACTACAGATGAAAAATAATTTAATTCAACACAAGAATGATTTCACCTGCTCAAAAGGTACAAGTTTAAGAACTTACTGATTTCCATGGAATTTAGACATCCATCAGAAATTTTCAGTAATTTCTGAGTACAAAAGATTATCACCATTTCAAGCTCAAAGTTACATTTTGTTCAAATGTTATTTACTACAAAACCACAATATCCTGTTTGCTTTTCTTTGTTTTGGTGTTACATTTCAAGGGCCACTTGCGCTTGCATTTTGTGGTTTTCTGCACAATACACCGATACAATACACTAATTTCCAGTTAGGATGCTGATGTTCCAAGTTGATATGACTCAGCCCTTACTTAATCTAACAGTGCAGCCTTTCCAGAAATTAACTAAACCCTAATGGTTGAATAAGCAGTATCCCCAACAAAAGTCTGTGGCAAAGGGGAAAAAAAACAAGAGAGGGTCCTCTTTGTCAGAATGGATCCACACAGCACTAGACAGAACCAGCCTGGAAACTGTTTGATTATTAAGCCAAGCCAATAAAAATTCCATTTAGCAACTTTATATGGACATCCTAAAGAGTGTACAGATAACGGCAAAGGAATGCTGACAGTCAAATGCATCATGCAGAAGGAGGGGGAGGGGAAAAAAAAGCAAGCATATATCATACCAACCCAAAGCACATCCAGCAGGCAGGAGGATCACCTTTGAAACAGCCAACTATTCAGGGCATCAGGCACACACAGAGATTTTTCTGACAAGAAAGATTAATGAACCCTCAGGGTAAACAGACAAGAGTGGCAGAGCTGGCATGTGAACTTGCATGCTTGATGACACACACCTTTTTCGCCAGTCACAAGCAAAAATAAAAATTAGCATAAGACTTGCTCAAGTGTCCCATGTGTGGACACTCTGCAGGACAAGAAGCAAAAGCAGAACCCTCAATCTCTGAACCACAAATGACAGTGGATATTCTGCAGTTGCTTACTGTAGCCTCATTTGACAAGATGCTGTAGATGTTTATCCAGTGGATATTATGAATTCACCAGCTACACAATAGGCCACCCTGGAAGTTCCCACTATGCTAGGAAGATGGAAATCCTGCAAAGGAGGACAAGCTGTGGGCCAGGAAATGCAAAAGCAACACTAGAGTCATTCTAACACTGCAGGCCCATCTTGCCCCACATCCCATCTTCAACAGAGCAGCCAGAGATGGAGCAGGGTCAATACAGCCAGCCTTTTCTGCCTTGCCTTATCTTCTTGGTTTCTGCTATTCAGTGTCCAGATTGCATCTACACTGACCTGCCCAGTCATGACCAATGGTCATTAACTCTTTCATGGTTTCCTTCTGAATTTGCTTGTACTGTGGCAATCAGAACCACAATTTACACATGCCTTGCTTTAGCATTGACTGTCTGGGCCTTCATCTGCCTCCTGCCTCTCTTCTTACACAAAGCCCCCTTAGCTCCACCATGTTTTGGTACCCAGGAGTTCAACACCAAGGATTCCTGCTCTGCTTGCCCCTGCCAATAGGGCAGCAATGCTACAGAAACACAGCACACCAATTCAGCTCCTAATTCTACCACCACACCACAGAGCTTCACTGTCATCATGTCACTTTTATGTTTTTCCTCCTTTTACAATGTGCCCCAACTCAAGGGGGCTTTTCTTGTCCCCTTTTTCTACTTCTCTACCTCTTTCTTGTGGGAAAGCCAAAGAGCTGCCTCAGAGCCAAGTTTGCTGCAGGAAAATTTCACTGCTCATTTACTACATGAACATTTCTCTGAGTCCTACTCTCCACAGACTTTTGAAGACAGTCTATTCTACAGTGGTGACACTTCATAGCTAACAGGCACTAACAGAAATACTCCTCATTTACAATGGTTTCCACTCAAGAGAGGGAGGTGCATTTAAAACCCCAAAGAATACAGTCTCACTTTGAATCAAGGACACAAAACAAGCCAGCGGACTCAAAAACACTTCTAGCTGCTAACTTCACTGTGTGCACTTGGGTTTCTTTTGCACAGACTTCATCCACTTGATCTCACCTAATACAAATCACATTATAAATTTTATTTTTTAATACAAATTAATCCGTGAAGAAAATATGGAGCTCCAAGGGAAAGCTGAAAAAATACCTACCCTGTGAAAATAATTTCTTCCTGTATTTCCACTTCTCCGGCATGTACTTGAAACACTCAGGATTATCTTAGTCACATCTGTCCAGCTCAGAAAACCTCAGCCCTCTCTGTGTAAGTAAAAAATACAGGTTTTTTCTGGTTTCAACCTGTTTTAAGTCCATTTGGACAACAGGTTTTATTGCTCTGAAGGAGTAGCTTTGTGTGTAATATTTACTTGAGTTTCAGATAACTAAAATGAATGGTCATGGGTGAGGGTGCTGACAAGGGATGCAGAAGAGCTGAGTATGACTCCTGACCCCATCTAGCAGCTCCCTTAGATGCCCTCAGGTTAAGTCCCTTCCTTCACCACATTTCTGCAATAGGAAACTGGGAGAAGCAAGTCCCACTCCCATCTGCGGCTGCTTGGCAGGGAAGGAGATGGGATCGAAGCCAGCTGTACCTTCCACACTGGTCACAAACGTGGCACCAAGCTGGGACAGGAGGAATCTCACTGCTTGCTGTCTAGTTTCAGGAACAGATAATAAATGCTTGGTAGGAAGCAAATGGGAGAAAAAAAAAGTGTTTTTTTCCCTACCTCTTTAGGAAAAAAAGTATGTTCTCTTATAAAAATGTATATTACTCCTACAAAAACAGCTAATCACATCAAACCTACAGTATTTTTCAAGCTTCTTACTGATACCTAAAATGTGATCTTTTAGGACACAAATTAGAGGAAAGTAATTGGAAAATTTCTACATCATCTCAGATTGACAGTAACATTCATACAAACATGAAATCCTCTAAAATCACAGGGAAAAAATCTTTGTCATAATTAAAGGAATCTCAAATAGATACAGATAATGGGGTACAGTAAAAAATTATGTGGAACATAAAGAAAAAATCTTCCCAATATTTTCATACTTCTTACTACACTCTGAGGAACTTCTGAGCACTCCCTTTTTTCAGAGATATTGAAGATTTATGGGGGAACAAAATGCAGTCTAGGGGCTTCCAGTAGGAGCTGTGCACAGGCTACAATCCAACAAGTTCACAATCCCGTTTGAATTTCATCCAGATGTTAGCAACAGAAGAAAGGATTACAAAAAGAATAGAAAACAGCCTCTTGGTTAAAAGACAACTGAGATTCTAGCTTCCTAGGGACAACAGAAGTCAGATGTTCTACTTACGCAGAGGTGCCCTGTCATCCGAAGCAAGATTCATAGTAAGCTTTGGGATGGTGTGGTTTGGAGACAGGGTTGTTTATCCTGGGCTGCCAAGTGAAGACAGAGCTGCCAAACATATGGGGAAATTGCTTCCAGCACAATTAATGGCTTCAGCTGAGACACCAGAACCTACTCAGAGCTGTCTTCAAAGTCAGGCAGGAGACAAATTCCTTCTCCAAAGATGAAGTGTACCACAAGAACCAAAAACACCAAAAGCCACTCTCAGAAATGGGAAATACAAATTAGCTTTGTTAGCCGTTTCATTTTTTAAGCCATCCAAACCCAGGGACAGAGTGGAAAGGGGTCAAGGAGCAGTGGGGCACCCCATAACGATTAGGGAAAAAGGATGCATAGGTGGGTGGGTAGGCACCAGGGAGCACCTGGTACTCACAGTCTCAGTGACACAAAGCCACTGCTGTGTCTGTGATCTCAGGCAAGCATGGAGCATTTGTCCACATGGGAGAAGCCACCAGCAGCAGAATTCCTTCCTACACATGCCCCAGGGCCCGGTCAGTGATGGCAGCAACTATTAGGAAAAGAGGTAGTTCCTAGCACAGGACAAAGCAAAAATATCCCCATCAGAGCTATAATTAAACCAGAAGCACACTCAGCCAGCACTGGTCACTCAGCCTTCTCTACACTTCATTTAGGCAAATAAAGAACTGTTCCAGGGAAAGTACAAACATCCAGGCAGTTGTGACCCCATAAAAACTCAATTACGTAGGAGTTAACGTCAATATAAAACAGCTTTTTTCATTTACTGTAAATCTCAGTGTTTAAAACCAGGTTCTCTGGCTGTAGAAGATTAGACAACTGAATTTGAACTTTAGACTTTTTAAGGGAGGCAAAGGTTCTCTTTTGCCTCTGTAACCAATTTCATCTCCTACCCAAACAGTTAGGAATCTACTCCAAAGCATCCTCTTCAGCTGTTGCTTGTCCAGTGCTTCCCACACCTTTCTTTGGAGAAGCAACCAGGGCACACCAGCAGTCAAGCTGAGGCAGGACAACACCCAACAGATTTTAAATGCAGCACCATTTAAAATGTACCAGTTTATGCACACATATCTTGAACTTGGGTATATGCCTTGGCACCCCGGGGGTGAAATTTGGGGCTTTTGTTTAGGTGTGACTCAGACTCAAACTAAGTCCATCATTACATTTATGAGGCATCGTTTGCTGATGCACCTCTACAGCAACACTCCCAAACTCACAAGTTCTCTCAGATGTTAGTAGTTTTCCCTCATGGCTTGGGCTTTTGGCTTGTTTGTTTTTTGAACCATCTAGGACTGGCACTAAGGCTGACTCCTGGAAGACACCATAAAGCAGAGGTGTCCAGCCTTCCAAACCCTAACCAGCTGTACACTACAATCTTTGTGCTGCCAAGAACCACAAGTCACACACTGCAGATCGGGAGAGCTGAACAGAGCCCAAGAAAACTTTACAGGCAGATGACGGCAAGTTACTCAGAAGTACCACTGGGACACTGGGCTCGATTTCTCACACAGTCTGCTCTCAGTGACCCTCTGCCACCAAACACAGCCTCCCTCTATTTGAAGTAATCAACATCTGAGGTTCTGAGCCAGCCAAATGCTGGTCATGAAACAAAATCATGACTTGAACAGCTCACAGTCCACATGTGGTTCTGGCACTACAAGCTGATTCCCTTGGGCAATGACTTTCAGGTTTTTGTGATTTTTGACATTCCGTATTCTAAAAGAATTACTTTATTTCCTCACATTTATTAGCATTCAGATCTACTGTACACAGTGCTTGCTTCCTCCACATTCTCCTGCTGCAATTTCTGGAACCACCTTTCATTGCTTCCATTTCTGTCCCTGTTTGAAACTGGTTTCAACCAGTCATGGTCAAACCACACCCCATATGACTGCAGACCATGGAATATGCACTGCATCAAGCCATCTTGCTGAAGCAGTGGTTTGTAATATGGTTACTGGTTGATTGTTTGTCTGAAAATCCCTATCCACAAGAGACACTGAAACAGTGCTAAAAGGCAGGCTAGTTCCAGAAGCATTAGGATGTTTGTGCTGCAGACTTCTGGACAGTGTAGCTCTGTTGACAGATGCGATCCCTGACCAAAGGAGCAATGCCAGCAGCAGCTTCCAGTGCAAAGACAGCACCTTTACCAGTCTCACAGACTTGAAGGTGGAGTGGTATTGAGATACCATACTAATAAGCCTGTACGTTGTCCCATCAGATAGTAATCATCCTGAGATCCAGTAAAGATCTCTTAATGAAGGAACTGCCCTAAGGATCAGCAAACTAATACTGTGTTCAATTTGGCTCCAGTTTCCCATGGAATGTGGGAAGGCAGGGGGGAAAGAGATCGGGAAAGACAAGTGTAATGAGTCAGTCTTTGGAAACCAAGCTAGAGATTTGACTCTAGTTACCTCATTTACAGGCTGGTTCTAGAGCTGTGGCCAGAGAGCACTCATGGTTTCAAACTGGAGCAGACTCCAGAAAACTTGGGACTCTGCCACTGCTGAATGTCCCAAGTCAACAGCTAAGCTCCCGCTGTTATGCTCCCTCGCAAATACTTCCCCTGCCCCTTGGTGAAAACACAGGTCTCTGTTTCCAGCTCCAGAGTCCTCTCAGCCTCCATCCTTGGGGAGAGTCCAGGCCAAAGACCTCTTCCTCCTCAACAATACTGACCATCCCTCTGGGTCTATCCTACAAGAAGCAAGGCTCAAGAGAAGCCATTATGCTCCCCAAGCCCTCTCCCACCTATACACAAACACAGCCACTGGACAGTCCTCCTTCCTAGCCCATATAAAGTCTTTTCAGATCTCACATGAAACTCTCCACTGATTCCTCTTCTATCTCTGCTATGCAACTTGGCATTCAGTTTGCCAGTACTTCCAGCTTCCATAGCCCATAGGTCAGGTATGACAGAGCTTTCTTCCATGCAGTTCTGCATATGGACATTCCCGAGCTGGTCCACTCACCACCACTGAACCAGTTGTGTGGAGAATGTGTTTCAGGGCAGGAAGCAGAGCTGCTTCAAAGTGACAGAAGGTCAGTAACTGAGTGGTGAAGAGCTGAAGCTGAGAAGGAACGTTTGAACAGCAAGCAGCAAGAATCACCCAGCAAGCAGAAAATCCCAAACCCCTTACTCACAATTTGGGAAAAGTAACCACACTGGATGTGAAGTGCTCCAACAGCCACTGTGTCTTTGTATCTACCTTACTATAAGCCAGCCATGACTGACACCCAGGCAGGGCAGAGGGACATTTATTAATGAAGTTACCATTTGCTAAAGTAATCCATTACAACACTCAAGAAGGGAAGTTTTATGTAACAGTGCTTGGCCAATCCATGGTAAACACAGAGAGAGGTTAAGGTGCAAGAGGTGTCCCTTTGCTTACAGCCAGCACAAGCTGATAAGGTGTAGGGAATGGTCTTAAACTGCTTCACAAGATGGCTGTGGCATTGTAGCTGCATCACAGTCCTTTGGAGTCAGCCAGTTCTTCTCCCATGCCACAAGCATTGGTTCCAGAAACCTCAGCTGCCTCGAGGTCCCCTTCAAGCACCTCCTCAAGCTCACAGAACATTACTCTACTAAGGGGATTAATTTTCTGACAGAGCCTTTGAATCCTCATCCCTTTTTAACCCATGGCAATGGTCTCACCAACAGCCCACTAACAGAAACTAGACACGACAGCTTCCCAACTCGTCCCCTCTGCACAGCTCCTGCCAGCCTCATCCCTGCTTTGTTCCTCCAGGCCTGCTTCATGCTCTTCAGGGTGTATTCTGCAAAGACACATCCCACCCTGAGGGATGAAAGACAGATGATATCCAAGAAATGTCAATGAAGCAGGAAGCAGTGTCAAGATGTAGCAGTAGACAACTCCTCGCAATGGTAAGTGGGACAAAGCCTAACACAACACAACGTGGTCTATCTAAAAGGCAGTAACAGTCTTACTTTGCAAAGGAAAACATGGACTGCTCCAGTCACATAGCTTTTTTTAAAACCCATGGTATTGCATTAAGAGTTGTCCAACTTTTTCCCTGCCAAGGTAAAAAAGTAGGCACTGCTTCGTGTATGCTAAAATATTTGGCTGTCAACAGATTTTCATTTAAAAAAATCCTTTATTGCTATACAGGAAAGAACTGTGTTTCATGAGAAGATTCATCTCAATCTCACAATTGATAAACTCCTGGGATCTGCTGTGTTTAGGTGAATAGACTGAGATGACACAGTCACATACCCCAAGCATCTTTTGATCCTGAGAGACAGAACAGTACCAGCTTACATGACAGCAAATAACCTGACTCCTTGGGTAGAGCCTGCAGTACTTCAGTGATCTTTCTGTGGGGGTTCTACGGGTCTACCAGCTACCAACACAGATCCAGCAGCCAGCTGCACCTGAGGTCTGAGTCCAAGGGACGTCAGCATAAAGAGAAATCTATCCAGGGAGGCACCCAAGTGAGCATCCTACTCAGGGCATGAAGCCTAAAGAGCTGGAGCAGTTTCCTGAGGCAGGAGAAGATCTCAGTAAGAGGGCAGACAGCTTTCTTGTTAGGCCCTTTTTTGCAGCCTGGCAAAAACTGAGCATAAATTTGTTTTAGCATAATCTGTGAATGGAGAGGTCTGATCCTCTCAAGACCCACGCACAGGAGGTGCTGCAAAGTGACAGCCAAACACCACCCACAGATGTGTCTGCACAAATGCTGCCAAAGAGGGGAAAAGAAAAGAACACAGAGAAACAAAGTGTTTGTTTATCCAGGAGTATGAACTAGTCTGTGAGGTCAGCTATAGAGGACCTTGCTGCACTGAACCCTGGCAACTTATAAAGTTAGGCACTGAGCAGAGCCACACCAGCCAGCCTGTGGGAGAGACATCACTCTGCCCAAACGTCAGAGCAGCCCTTGGATACCTGCTAAATCACACCCCAGCTATGCCCTCCAGCAGTGCTGGGGGACTTGCAGTGGCGAGAGCCCTCCCCAGTCCAAGCTGGCCCATCTGCTTCATCAATCTGGCCTTGTGAGATGGAGGCAGGAGGCTGCAGCTTAAGCTGAGATCAAGCTAGTACTTTGCCACAGGGAACTGTGCAAGCTGTAACACTGCCTTAAGTCAACAGTTAAATCAGTGGTACTTCATTATTTTAAAATAGTTGATAATCTGGTATCTAAATGCAGAAAATTAAATATTCCTCCTTTCCTCCAACCCCCTCCCCAGTTCTATCCCTCTTTTCCCATCCCGCTGCCCTCCCGGTAAGGCAAAGTATGGGATTAGATCTCACTAACTGCTCCCAGGAAATACCCTCTCCTCCAGGGTACTGCAGACCCTACCTTGGTTGAGGTAGGTCAGAGTTTCTTCGTGCAGTTTCACGGCGGGGGAGGTGGCTGTGCAGAGGACGTACTGAAAGGGTGGCAGTTTGGCATCGTTCTCAGGAGACAGCTGCGGCTCTTCCTGCTTGAAGATGGGCAGTGCAAGGACATCTCTGCAATGCACAAGTCACACACTGTCAGTGGCAAAGAGTTTATGCACTATCCTAACCCCAATCTGCATTTGGTTCTCATGATCTGAGATAACAGAGGTGGTCTCTGAAGAAACATCAGGTTAAAATTCCTAAAAGAGGAAGAATTTGGCCTGTTTAATTTAACCAGGCAATTTCTGTGTCTAGGATATCAGCACTGCACACAAAAGAACATAGTACTGGCAAAACAGAGTACGTCTGAGAATTAATATAAATTTTTAAGAAATAAATCAGATTTACTTCTTAGTTCAGCAGTCTTTTTGATGAGGAAAAAAATATCAAAATAGATCCTTCATCCTTATGGACATATTTGATTAAGACTTCTCAGGTTCTCAGATGAAAGCCTTTCAGAAAAAAAAAGGCAAGAAAGGGTATTTTGACAGCTGAATGTCAGTTTAGTAAAATGTCTTCAAGTAGCAGCCATGGGTGGGAAGCAGACACAGCTCTGGTGTACAAAGGAGATATTCAGGTAAATGATGACATGAATGGCTGGATTAATTGATTCATAATACCTCCCTGCATTCTAATAAACCTGGTCCCAAGGAATCACACAGCTCTTAAGTCAGCACTGGGCTACCTTCATAAATGCACACACAGGTGTGTGGGAGCAGCTTCACTAGGACCTGCACACAGCCCCAGTTCCCACTTTACAAAGTGCTGATAGTGACCTGCCTGCTGATTTAGTCCCAGGCTGATCCCAACCCACACTAATCCCCAAGCAGAACTGGTATTAGCAAGGCTGAGAGCTTAACAAATGATCAGTTGATTAGTACAAAATGAGATGTCAGGAATAAGCATCCTTATCTCAGCCTGTCTGATACTGAAGAACCACATTAGCCTTTCCTATGCCACTAACGCTGTTGATCATTGCGTCCACCTACTTAGAACATTAATACCCTTCCAAATTAGGAGGGTTATACTGAACATGGTGGCAATTCAGAAGGAGTGATTCTTTTTCTCCTCTATTTCTTCCAAATGTGTGAAGACTCGAGACTCTCCTCACATAGGCTGCAGTTCTGCTCCTTTAGACAACCCCATACACAAAATGCTCTAAGAAGAACCATCCAGCATGTACAGGCATGCACCTGAAAGGGCATTAAGAATTTTTTCCTTGCCTGTTCAGTTAATGATCCACTCACAGCACTCACAACCTTGAAGGCTACCCAGGTCATCAGTGAAACAGTGCAGCAGTTTAGAGTAAACTGCTCAAGTGCCTGGTTCAAACACAGGTACTCCTGTTTACAGGAAAACAATGACAGAGAGCAAATTGTGCCATTTCAGATGCAGACAGAAGAAAAGAAACACCCATCTCTGTTCCCATTCTCTCTTCCAGCCCCACGCCCTCAATATTATCAGCCACTAGAAGGCATCCAGCCCCATTTGCTTCCCGGCATTATTGACATAATCACAGCTCTTGCCTAACTGCTGCCACAGAGAGGGCTGGTTTTTTTTTTTTCCTTAGTGATGATTTACTACAGTAATGAAGTGACAGAAATGCCTGCAGTAGATTTCTGAAATAGACAGCATTGCTCCACACACATGCAGGATCTGATACTGCTCTGGAGTCATCTCACTCAGCCCAGATGCCAACATTTGCTCCTAACCCGCTCGTCTGCACAAAGCTCTCTGAATGCCTGGGGCTTTATACATGAGAACAGGTCAAAAACTCCAGCGCCCAAGAACTTCTGCACTTCGGCAGAAACAGTGCATAAAATCTGGCCCGGGTTTAACAGTTAGGGGTGAGGAATTTGTACATATATTCATCCGAAAGAGCTGAGAAATTTAGGCAAGGCAAAGTCAAAATTTAAATACCGTATTTCACAGGTTCTTTGCACCCCTACACCTGCCAGCACAGCTGTCTGCTCACTGAATTCTGCAAGCACGGAAGAATCCGTGACTTGGTTTCTGGAAAGCTTCACCATATTAAAGCTCCAACGAAACCACATAAGTTAATCACATTTTTATTCCTAGAGCATTTGAACTAATGGCCTGTGGTATAATTGCTTTGGGTCAAGACCTTCTTATAAGTGTTTGGAACTTCGAATAAGGTCAAAAGAATTTTTAAGTTATAAGTATCTAAGTCATCACAACACTTATTCAGCTCTTCACTCAAGAGCTGCAAATCAACTTTAGGGAAAAAACAGGCTTTTACAACAGTTCCTATCCTTAAAAAAAGAAAAAAAAGTTGAACGCCTTAAAATTTTTCTGATTTTCACCCTTACACCAGTTCTGGTCTTAAATAACACTTTGCATACCTGGAAGGAGAGAAAGTTACTTGTGAGTTCACAAGCAACAAAACAGAGTAAAACACGTACTGGGTTTTCATAAAAAAATGAATGAAAATCTTCAAGAATTTTCCTGTAGTATCATCTTGCTCTAGCTACAAATACCACTGAGGTAAAGCAGAACTTACACAGATTTCTCAAATAAACAGAAAGCTCTTGATCTCTGCAAAATATAACTTACAGAAATTTTTCTTACAGTAACTTCAAATATCATACTATTTCAGTTTCATGTGCAGTCAATACAAGGCGGTGTGGAAAGCCTTCATAAAGGCATTGCTCAGCAGAAAAATGTCCCTGTTAGAAATGCATGTCTTGACACATTCTCGTGGAAAGTGAATTGGCAGAATTAGCCATCTCTACATAAAAAAACAAGGGTTTTGTTCAACCAACCTTCCCTGAAACACCTGAGGGCATTGTTGCCATAAAAGTGGTTGTACAGATTTTAATCCCAGATCAAACCCAACACGTTCACAGAGACAGACACTCACTAAAGCTGAAGTTTGTTCCTAAAACACCAACAGGTCACCTCCATACCAGCAGCCTTCCTGACAAAAGAGGTATCCTTTATCCCCCAGGTAGCATCAAGCCAGCAAAAATAAGCTAATGTGTTTTCTGGCCCATTAAACAAAATTTAAATTGTGAAGCCCGACCCAGACCTGATGATAATCTTGTAGCACTCCTGCTACAAATCCATGGAGTTAATGAAGCAGCCTGACCACCATAAACACTCTCTAACGCAGAATATGCACAAGCACCAATGCTGATGCTCCTCTGCCAGTATCTTTTTCACTGCCCTAAACGAATCAGATTTGCAAGTGCAAAGCAAGAGAGAACAAGACTTTTGCCACATACATGTTGTGAAACTGAGTTATTGACATAGAGGGAGGAGATGAAGAATCTTGTTCAAAGAAACTGAAAAGCTGCCAGAAGGCAAGAATCTCTCAATATTGTATCATTTGATAATGGGAGAGTATTATTTAGTCCAAAAACAATTCCTTTGCAAGTACATAGACAGACGGCAGGAATAGTCAAGATACCGCGTCTCCTTGAAAGGGAAGCATTATCTGCGTTTGAAGTGCTTCCCCAGGCAAACTCAATGTTCTCTCAAGAGTGGTTATTTGGGGGTACATTTGAAAGTCAGGGTTCTTGGGCCACAGCCAGGTTCTCCACTGCCACAATTCAGCAAAATCCCACTCCGGCAATCGACACCAGCTGACGGCTGAGCTTTACATCTTCAGAAAGCAATTAATTCACAAGCACCCAGCAAGAAAGGAACTCCCCAAGTTGCCTGCTTTGACATCGTTTGGAAGCAGGAAACACGGGTTTGTGCTACACATGTCACAGACTATTGTTTAGCAGCCCTTGTACTTAAATTAGGCACATTTAATTAAACGCAACTGTGCGGAGGCAGGAAAAAGCTGGTTTAGGCAAGTTCAGAAAGTGAAATTCTCCGCTTTTCACACATCATCCCAAAAAGCAGAGAAAGAAATCCCATCCCCAGAAAACTGGGTGCCTTCTCAATTTGCCAACAGGCGTTTTCCGCAGACTTCTGACATAGCTCCACCGCTGCCGCACCTCCTCCCTTGGAGGTGCGCTACCCCAGCCCGGAGAAGAGGGAACCCGGCACAAGCAATAAAGCAACACTGCAAAGAGCTGTCTAACGAGGCGCTAAAAAAAAAAAATAGAGAAGGAAAAAGAGAGCAAAAAAGGAAAACGGTCTCTCAGACAGAGGGAGCGACGCTAACCCCGGGCAGCGCGGCGGGGCACCGGGAGTGCCGCCGGGGAACCGGCGGGCGGGCGGCCGCGGGACAGGGACACCCGACCGAACATCCAACCCCGAGCCAGGCCTGCCGCCGCCCGGGACTCACCGCAGGTAGCTGCCGGTCGAGTGCTGGTTGTAATGCTCCGGCTGCGTGTGCCAAAACAGCATCTTGGGGGCGGCCGGCGGCGGTCCCTGCGCTGCGGAGCGGCGGCCGCGCTGCTCACCCCACGGGCACCCTGCGCGGCTGCCGCCAACTGAAGTCGCGGCCCCGCCGCCTCCCGGCGCTTTTATGGCTCAGCNGCGCCGGCCCTGCGGGATGGGCCTGGCACGGAGTGGGTGTGAGGGCTGCGGGGTGTGAGGGGCCGTGGGGGCGAGGGCGCGGGGGCTCGGCAATCCCGGGGCGATCCCGGCCGTGCTGGAGCTGCTGCCTGGCCTCTGAGCTGTGCTTTAAACCGAGCCGCTCCATCCGACACCAGTGTGAATGAAAGCCCTGCTCAGGTTCCTCTGAGGTCCCTGTTTTCTTTAAATGAACGACAGCTGATGGCTTTAGCTCAGTGCTGTCTCTTACACGGCCCTTTGCCTCATGTTAATGCGACCTTTGTGTCGGGGTATTTTCCAACTGAGAGAGCAAGAGGCAAAGTTTACCAGAGGAGGGGGATGGAGAACAGTGCCAGAGACTAAACTCACCCCTAGGCCATTTGACAACCCCCTGTCTTTTCTATCTCAACTCCCACACACAATACGGAGAAATCTGTTTCTTTTCCATTTCAAATTGCAGATCTTGATCTTCACCACAAAGCTGCCCATAGCTGTCATTTTCCTAACCTCCTGCTCTCAGGGCACCTTCATGTCCCACCAGTCCTCCTCTGCTCTGATAGTTTGGAGAGGGCAAACAAAAGGGTAGAGGGGCTTCTTGTTTGGTCATTTTTTATCGTCTATCCACCAGCAGAAATGGAAACATGCTTAATTGCTCTGAGTCATTAAACACCTTTCAGTCAGTTTTTCAGGAGACAGCTTCCTATCCCTGAGGTTCCTGGTCAAATTTCAGCTGAGACAAAGGCACTTTACTCAGGGTACTTGACAGCATTCACTGTCAGATTTCACCATCAGATGAGTTTTTTCAGACAAATGAATTTTCCATGAATGATTATAGAATATTGCTATTGTCGTAGCATTTATAGATCCATGGTTAGGTCAAGCCCAAGAGAGTCAGATGCAATATAACTGTAGGCATTGCTTTTTTGTATCTTGAAGTAAAGAACAAGGTAGCCTGAAAGGTAACTAAGCAGCTTTACAGAGATGTTGAGTCTAAAAGTTTTTAGGATGCATTGTTTATATGTGCTTGTCTCTGTTAATTTCAGAGTAAGAAACAGCACAAATCAATGTGCCTTTATGGTATCCTCAGTTACTACACAGACAAGCACTGGTTCAAGTAAAGAAAAATGGCTGGAGTTATCTTTTTTATTCTCTTGAAAATATTTAGTTCTGCTCACAACATCTGAGGCCTTGATTAAGCAAAGGCTAAATATAGCTCTTGGACAGAGAAACAAGAGAAAGTTTGCTGAGCTGTCCAAGGACTTCTCTAAATAGTAAATATCCTTCCACAGTTTAAGCAATTCGCTGCACCTACTGGGGAAATATGAAGTCCAATGTAAAAGTAAATTGCCACACTGTATGAAAAAAAGGATCCCATCAAGTCTGGCATGAAATATTTTCTTTACTATCCTTCTAGAAAGTATAAATGTTGGAGTGAAAATTACTTTAAAATAATCCCACTCATTTCCTCTCTGGCCTATTGATGAATGTAGAAAATAAGGTGAAATCTACTAATTAATTTTACAGAAACTCTGGCAGTAACTCTGTCTTCTAAACATTCCTGTCCTTCCCGTTTCTTTCTAAGCCAAATCTGATTAAGAAAAAGACTTCTTTGTTCCTTGTCTACCTCTCCTGAAAGAAATCTCTGCCATTTTCTGGTCTTACTGCTGCTCTTCCCCCAGTGCAGAAGTTTGTACCACAGCATCAGATACCTTCTCCTGGTCTTCAGAACCCACCACATCAAATAGGCCAAATCATCCTCTGCTCCCCTCTGGGACTCCCAGCATTTGCTCTTCCTCTTATCTTTAACACAACCCCTCAGTGAAGAAGTCTTCTCCACAGCTTTCTCACTCAAACCTCCCTTTACTCTCCTACTTCCCCCCAGATCAAAGTAATTTCTTTGCTGTGCTGATTGCTTTTCATCTCTCATTTTAGATGCTTGTTCAGTTTAACCATGGTAAAATACTTTGATCATATGATTAAAAGGCATTGATTGTATATTATATTTGGTGGATTTTTCTACTTAAGATAATGCTATGAAGGGACCTTAGGATATTTTTTGTGTTGGAAAATGGTATAAAGGGTATTTAAAGAACAGCTGTCTTTTCCTGTGGATGTTTATACCTGGAAACCCAAGTAATGTGCCAGTGAGTTCAGTCCAAAAGTTCATTCTGCTGCTTCACTGTTCATTGCAATCCCTTTAGCTAAGAACTGAGTGGGACACATCTTTCATCTGCTTCACTGGAGAGTCAAGAGGTTTTGATCAGCTTTTCAGCACCTGGAACCAAACTAGCAGAATTTGCAGTGAAGTGGCTGAGATACAGTCACATATTCAGTTCCCTTTCTGCTCTGGAAGAAAGTGTTCCCATTAGCCAAGGGGCTAAAGGGATGTGAGAATTATAACTCTGTAGAGATGGCTACAGATCTTTAAAAGAAGTGAAATACTTCATTTGCATGAAACTGAAAAGAAGAGAACATCTGTATACCTTTATGACTTCCATCATAGACATCTGAGTTGCTTCTGGGAAGTCTAACAGGACATTCTATATCAGTTTAGCAATTTTGTGTTCACAAAGCCCCAGATAACTTTAAAAGATCAAGGGTTAACTTATACCATATCAAAGAGCTTCCAAAAGCTGCCATTAGTTCATTATTGCATTAGTCAAGGTTATTTAGGGGTTACTCCACCTCCCTCCTGATGCACAGACCATAGAATCTGAATGAACTGCAGGGATCTGAAATGAGCTGCAGAGACTTACAGAGATGGTCACCCAAGCACTGAATATGCTCTTAGGAAAAATAGTCAGCATGTGCCTTTTGTGTTGCCTTTCTGTGTATTTTAGCTCTCAGGTTTCCAGCCTTTGACTTGGGGATTCTTGGGGGAGTTATATTGAAGGAGGCTCTGCAAGATAACCAGGAAATGTGACTGGGCTGTGACTGGCTAAATTTGCTCAACTTTCACTGGAAAACACTGAAGGCACTAGAAACTAAAAATGACTGGAAACCTGAGGTTTTATTCAACTGCAATATTATGAATGTCAAAGGAACAGCTTTTACACAGCCGTTATTGCTCTAAATTTACAAAAACAAAACAAAAAAAAAAAAAACCCAAAACAAACAAACAAAAAAACCCACAAAAAATACACACAAAAACCCCCAAACAAACAAACAAACAAACAAACAAACAAACAAAAGCTTTCCTTTGCCTTTGACGGGGTTAGGGACTCCTTCCAAGGCCAGGTACAGGCTTTCACTGGTAGCCCACTGGCCCTCAAGGTCTCCTCATCTGTTCCATGCTGGTCCACTTTTCAGATGGAAATCAGCCTAGGTGGGTTCCCATTGCCCTCTACTGAACAGAAGCTCCGGGCAGTGGCTACCACCAGGAGTATGAATGTAGTTGTAGTGTTACAGCCAAGAAGGAGGACATGGAACTGGAAAAACTGAGAATGAACAAGGTCTTGAAAGTGTGCATTATACTGACAGAAACACGGAGCTTATTTTGGTTTTACAAGAGGAAGATTAACAGGTGACTCAAACACAGTCTATAAATACTCACATGGAAAATCAACATTTCATAAAAAATGCTCCTAAACCTCACAACAAAGATACAAGAGCCACAGAATATACACACTGCATGTTAATAAAGTGAGGCTAAGAACAGACTGCACTGAATGCAATCAACCACGAGTGTAACTTTCCCAAACTTTGTGGTTAAAGCCACCTCCTGCCCCCCCCTCCATTTTCTAGATATAATTACAGACTCTTTTTTTTTCACAAAAAAAAAAAAAGCCAAAACAAACAAACAAACAAAAAATCCCCGTTGAACAGAAAGGAATTCATTTAGGTCCTGTGGCCAGTTTTACAGAGGAGAGCAAAGAAGCTCACCAGAACTCTTTCTATCTTTACAATCTCTGACGTCTCCTGCCAAAGGCTCCCAAATGCCATCTTACTAAAGTCACCTCCCTGCTCTACCTCGTGAGTGTGAAGCAATGTGTCCCCTTCCCTGACAGTCAAACTGCCCCGATGCTCATATGTCGTGATGTCCTGTCAACACAATCATCCTGACACAATGAGAACCACATTAACTGAACTTAATAGCAAAACAAATATCAGGAAGAATACCACACAGACTGGCTTATTTTCTTATTCAAGTCATTCATTAAAACCCTCACCATTTTCTTACTTATCAGAGGTCACCATCAAATTTCCAGCTGCCACTGAATTTCCAAGCACAACATAGCACTGATGTATCCACGAGGTCTTTTTGCCACAGAAATTAAGCCTCATTTGCTAGCTCTCCCCAGTGTCATATTAATCACTTTGACTGTCCTGATTTTATCACCAGAATCAAAATTTTCTTTCTTCCTGGTGAACATTTCTTTTAAAGTCATTTTGTTGTGGAAACAAAAAAATATTTACACAATGAGGAAGATGGATGATTGGATGACAAAATAAGTACTTTTTAAATGCTCATTATACATCTGTTGGCATTGGCTGTCTCATTGTGAGCTACAGGCTGCAATCGTCGGGACACACAGTAGCCGTGTTTACATTGCTGCAAGAGAGACCTCCGGAGCCAACAGCACGAGTAGGAAAGCAGCACATGACTTGGAAAAAAAAAATGAAAAAGAAAAGGAAAAGGAAAAGAAAGGACAACACCAGGAAAAAAGATATCATGCACTTTTTGGCCAGCGGCAGACACTGACTCTACAAACAGCTGTGCCCAGAACATGACTGGGGGTTAGTTACAGTTCCTGTGCCCGAGGTCACCGTCTGTGCTGCGCTCCTGTCCTGGCTGGAATGGCGTGAACACATCACACCCTCACACACACCAGGGTGGCAGAGCAGGGGACCATCACTGCCTGCTGCTTTGTGGGGAGCAGTGGCGGGACATGAAACATCCTCACTCAGAGCTGACAACAGCCCAGTTCTGCTCACAGCTCTGCTGCCTGAGGAAGCTTTGCTTCATAGCTGAAAAATAGTAGCTGGGCCAAAAATATCTGTGATGGCTGAGTGTATCCCACATCCGCCCACCAGCCTGGTCTGCCACCCTGCCCCAAACACTGGTGTCAGCACTTGCAGGGAGAAGAGAGCAGGGAAAGGAGAGGCTGGGAGCCAGGCTGCAGCAGGAACTGACTGCTTCAGCCAGCTTTGCCAAGGGTGGGTGTGAGAAAGCAGAAGAGGTGCCAGAAGCTGTCTAGTCCATAGATCCCACAGAACAAGGCTGTGTCCTCACTACTCATGAAAAGGGAGTCCTAAAAGCCTGAACAAGAGGCAGAAGAGTCCCTCCGGAGATTTGGAGGCACCATCAAGCTGGGTGGGGTGATTGGCATACTGAGCTCCACTGCTTTATCAGCGGGACCTTGGGAAACTTGAGGTCATGAGAAACCTCCCTGAGGTTTGCAGAGCCATGCAAAGCACTGCACCAAGCTGCATGCATCAGTTCAGGCTGGGAACCAACTGACTGCAAGAGCAGCCCTGCTGAGGAGGACCCAAGTGTTACCTTGAAAGATTAAGCACAAAACAACAGTTTCCCCTTGCCACAAATGAGACAAACCATTCCTTGTAATGCATGAGATCAAGGAAAGATATCTCCCCTTCTTCTTGGTGCTGGTGGAACTGGACCTGTTTGAGCCTCCTGTTCAAGGTGGAAAATTTGGACAGGATCCAGCAGGTGAACTGCTGAAACACTCAGGGCACAGAGCACATCTCCTGTGAGGAGAGCTTGAAGGCATTAGGCTTGCTGGGCCTGAGGATGAGGTCCAGACAGGTCCTAATAGCAGCCCACTATGCAAAGGCATTAAAAAAGGTGATGAAGCCAAGTGCTTCTCATCAGCAGGAGTGATCAAGGCAATCTCCACAAGCTGTCACTTGGAGTTTAGACTGAGCATTTACAGAAACTTCTTCACCGGAGACATCTCCATCCTTGGAGACGTTCAAGATGACAGCAGCAGAGCCATGGCTGATGCAATCCAGCATAGGCTCCAGCCTTGTTTTAAGGTGGAGTTTAGATTAGAGACATTCAGAGGTCACTTCCCACCAACATTTCAACAAGTCTATGAAATCCTGCAAGGGGTTCTATGGTCCTGATCCATGTTTAACATGTCCCACAATCTCCTTCCTGCTCAAGGCAATGTCCAGGTCTTTACCATACATGTAATGTCCTAGCACATGTGGGATATCCACAGCTTCCCACTTCCTGAAGAGATTCATGGCAGAAGGTCTGCATGCTGTTCTACTGCATGTGCTGTCCTGCCTCAGTGAGACTTCTATGCAAAAGCCAGCTGAAAAGTGGTTATTTTTAACTCTAGAGGAAAGGCTTTATTATAATCTGGAGCTGGCAAAGTAACAGTGTCAAGTAGCCACATCCTCTCCAATGTAAACTCTTCAGACATGAAATAATTCTAGGATAATTATTAGACACAGTTGAGCATGTAGAAAGAACTCAAATGCTCTACCCCAGGGCATTTATCTGCTGTAGGACGGCACAAAGCATGAAATACATTACAGTCTTTCATTTCCCCTGAAACACTTTAGAGACATTTTAAATTCCTTGAGAGGAAAACAATTCAAGATCCTTCATGTTCTCAAAACACCTTTCAATAGTCCCTCAGAGAATGCTTAGTACCTCTGCAGAATCACAGTTTACAGCTACAAAATCATAGTCCTTCACAAACGCTATGTTTAAAAACTCAAAATACAAGAAAACATTGGCCATTTTTATCCCTTTTATGCCCACATAAATGGGATAAAAATGCACCAAAAATTGGTTCTTTGCTTCAATGTAAAGCTTCCATCAAATGAGGTTTTTCTTATAGAAATGCTGTAGTTAGATGATTCACACAACAAATTCATAACTAAGAAGAAGATAGACTGGAAAAGGGAGTGTGGTTTTCTTTTATTAGCTACATGTAGTCTGACAGTAATTATTCCCAACTGGAATATTTGTACATAAAAGCAATTTTGCAATGACAGTAATTTGTACAATTATTCTAATAACATGCTATTCCCTTAATTTTTATAAACAAATTCTAAGACTCTTTTTTATTGTGTTTGCACAGCAATTCCTAAGTCAAATAATGAAGCCTCCCAAATTCCCTGCAAGGTAAGATAAGATGAGGTGAGTGGAGAGTGACCTCTACTGCTAGTTACAAATGCATTTATTTCCTCAACATTCCTGTCTCCCCCAGGATATCCCAGATTTCCTGCTTATACCAGGTGTCATCTCTTGTCTCTGCAAGTCCTGTGGGGCAAGTTAACACATTTGTATTAATGAGTTAATACATTTCTATTAACTTCATATGATGCCATGGAGTGTGGATGCACCTTACAAGTGCAAATGTCCCATCACCATTAGGTAATGAGCAAGTCATCTCACATTGCACGAAACTTAGGGGCAAACTGACATCACCAAGACAGTGATGGATGTGTGAATAAATCCCAGGGTGATGAGTCCCAGTCTAGCTCTCCTTAGCAGCCATACAGCAGGACCAGGGAGAAGCCATCTGTTTCACAAGGTGGAACATGCTGTACTGAAGCCTGTGATTTCACTTCCTTCTTATGCATCCAGGGATAAACTTAAGGATTGTTTGACAAAAAGTAGTGGAGTTACAGGAATTTCAAAAAAGTGCAAGTGGAAGAGGAATCACAGAAACACAGAATATCCTGTGTTGGAAGGGACACACAAGGATCATGGAGTCCAACTCCTGTTCCTGTAGAGGACAACCCAAGAATCACACACTGTGCATGAGGACACTGTCCAAACACTTCTTGAGCTCTGCCAGGCTCAGTGTTGTGACCACTTCCCCAGGAAGCCTGTTCCAGTGTCCAGTCACCTCTGGGGGAAAAACCTTTTCCTGATATCCTAATATCTAACCTAGAGACTTTATTTCCCACATAACAGTGGGCACATTGATATGGCTTTACAATAACCTGAGTGAGACCAATAGAAATGTCACAATTTCAGCACCTTCCCAGACAACCCAGGGCAGTGGTTTTGGGTACTGTTGTTTCTAAATTTCTAAATTTTTTAAGACAAATCACCGATTTCAAGTTAATACACAAATCGTTTGCCCACTGAGGTACTCTTGTGCTGTGGATGAAGACTTCCCAGAAAGGAATGGGATAGCATCTGAAGGCACAAACAGTAACAAATACCCTCAAATAAGACAATCTCAGTGACCAAAGCACAAAACTGCTACATCTTCACTCGCAAAAGAAGCCTTCTGAGAGTTTGTTTTCATAGTGCAATAAGTAACCTCACTGCACAGCCCTCCTGGGGGCCATTATTTTAGCTTTTCCCATGATGTAGCTGGGGGAGGTCAGCAGCAGTTCAGATGCACAGTATTCAGTACTGCTGGCCACAGTATGGCAAAAATGACCCGTTTCTTGCCTCCTCTGGGTCTGGCTGTTGAACAGCAGTTGGACTAAAGAGACAACAGATACCAAGGATATAATTAGAGGTCACTTTACTGAGCAGAAATTGCCTGTCTTCAGTAGGTTTTGTCTCAGGCTAGAAGCACTCCTGTATTGCATAGCAAAGACAAGACTTCCAGAGGAAGTTTTTTCTATTGTTCTACTTTAATCAATCAGTGCCAATTAACCAATATTTAGTTTCAGCTCGAGGAAGGAATGACAGAAATAATTATGTCCTGAGACAGACATCCCATCAGCTTCTCCAAATCATTAACTGCCTCAGATGAATTGGCAATCAATGAACTGAGATTAAAAAGTCTGACATACAAACCATCTTCATTCCCCTCTCTAGAACCAGGATGAAACAAAGTTACTACCCAACCTCTGCATATGTTCATATAAATGCAACCTTACTCTGTCCATAAAACAGTTTTGCTGGTTCATCTCAGGATACGGGTTCCTCTGACACTGAAATTCAATGTGGATTTGCTCTTAGCTGACCCTGAGCGGGGAATGGAATAACCACTCCTGATATGTCTGTTTATAAGGCATCAGCTAAACAACTGTGTTACCACAGAATAATTCAATCAAGAGCCTTGTGTGATAGATACATATCGCCCATCATAAAAGAAATTTGTGGTCTTGAAGACAGGTTATTTAGATGGACTAAAGATATAAAAAAATATAAATACTAGTATGAAATGGGCTAAGGTTGTAGTAGTTTCAGTGTACCTCTGCCTTCCTTATTTGACTTAATATAAATATTTATTTAGTATAGGGTTCACAGCATGCTGAATTCCCTGGATTGTGTCACTGAGATCCCATTGCTATAAACACTGAAGATGAATCAGATGAATCCTGCCAAACATCTGCTTTCATTTATCAAAACAAGGTTAAGAAACTTGGTCACAATTTATAAACATCTCTTGGGAAGGGTCTTTTCTTGACACAAATAGAAGTGAGGTGGTAACACTGAAGGGGAAGCTGAGGGCATCCAGCAATGGTTAACATACCATAACACCTGGTATGAGCAGTATCAGGCATGGAGATTATTAATGGTGAGACAGCACTTTTATTTTTATGATAAATAAATAGAATAAACCCAAAGTGACATCATCTACTTAGTAGTGTCAAGCAGTCAGATTTATATCTAATCATCATAGCTGCCTTTCAATAGTTTCATTTATATGAAGTGACAGCATTTTGATTTTATCATTGTACCTGCCTCCTGTGCTTTTTTCCTTCAAATCATAAAATAACTTATTCTGTAGTTCTTTTTCCTGTGGGTTTCTTGTTTGGACTGTTCTAACCTTAGTAGTGAGCAAACTCACAAGTTTTTCATCCAGCAATCCAAGCATAAACTGCACTGAAGAACTGTCTGAACATTGTTGCCAGTGTACAGCATGACTTGGAATCCATGAGGAATTCCAGAAGAAAAAGCCATATTGTGATAATATTTACAAAGGGGGAGGGATGGCCTCCTTGAGCAGCTTGCTAACTGCCCAGATCTAGGAATCAAACAGTAGGCAACACGATGATATGGGGAGATGTCTCTTGGTGGATGCTGTTTGTGGCACACCAGGTGTTATCCCAGCGCAGCAGCAGGGAGCTGGGAACAATCAGACTATGACCTTTCAGTGAACAGAAATGTATTTTAGTAAAGGTAACTTCTTCTGCTGTCACCCCTGTGATGGTCTGAGGCTTTGCTTCAGCCTGTGGCCTGTCCTTTGCTGTAGGTCATCCCTTGTTTGCTGGATCCAGCCAGTGTACATCCTGACGGTGTATTTCTGCCAGGTCCAGCCCAACACGGCTGGGCATGGATAAATGTGACCAGAGGAGTTTTCCTCTGCAGCCCCTCACCTGTGGGGATTTAGATGCTAGCAACTGCAGATGCAATCCCATGGCTCCTCCTGGATGCAGGGATCATGCTGCTGCAGGCTTCAACCACTGACCCAGAGACCCTGCAAGAGCCCAGGTTGCTCCTGTGTAATTTCCTCTCCAGTGGAAAGTGATTGCACTTCATAGGCCAGCTGGCTATAGATGTGACTTTTGGGGGATTCCCATCTCTACTGGAAATAAAAATAATGGTTGAAAACCACTGAACTACACAAATTCAAGAGCCTTCCAGTGGCCTTGAATATGCTATTCATTGAGGTCGGAAGCTGCTATGGAATTTTTCAATACATGATTTAATCTGGGCAGCCTGAGCTCCAGAAGCAGAGGGAGGAAACCCTTCGACTCTGGAGCCAGGGGCCCTCGGGCAAGGAAAGGGAACATTTTCAATGGCTTTTAGAGGACACATTGGCCAAGTAATGCATGTTCCAGCAGTTCACTGGCAGTGCTATAAAGCTAGAAAAGAAGTGTCAGGTGAGCTTTCTAACAGGGCAAAGATTGCTCCCTAGTCTGGAGCATGATAACATTTGGACATTTGTGGATTTTAACTGCATCATGGTTGGAAGGCAACCTCTTAGCATAGGGATTTTTGGCCACTCCAAACCAAGTTAGCAGCAGCTCCTCAGCAGGCAGAAGCCTGCTGTGGCACCCACTTCTCAGCAACTGAGGTGTCCCTAGCAAGTTCTGGGGTGACATAGCCCTGCCCTGAGAGCTGCACTGCCTCCCCATGCACTCCACCCACCTGCAAGACACACTGTACCTCTCTTCTCACCTGTACCAGCAGTGCCAGGAGGTGAGCAGCTCCTTCTGGGAATTGTTCTTTCTTCAAGAGAGAAAAAAATGCCTTTTTTTGGTCTTCAGTTTTCTTCTCAGATGGATCTGAGTCCCAGTGTGGAGCAGTGGTGCCAGCACAGTGTGGGGAGCAGGGAGGGAAAAAGCCAAGGGAGGGCTGGGGATGGATTCTGCTCTCAGTCTAGTGAGGTATGAATACTACTGAGGGTATAGCATGGTCTCAACTCCAAAGAGACCAGTGTCTAAACAGCTTTCTGTGAACCACTTCCACATCTTCCTGCCTTGATGGCATTCCTTCCCTCCTGACAAAGTTTGCTGACATTTTCCACATACAGCATTTTCTTCTCTATTCCAGAAATCTGGAGCTTTATTAATAGAGGAAACAAACCCATGAGTCCTAACCTTCACTGGTTTTGTTTCCTTCAGTCCCAATAACCCAAGGAAAGGTAAAACACAACACTGACTGACTGGTTCCTGAAGGGTGTGGGAGCAGCTCTCACTAGGGAGAGGTGACTCAGAGCTGGGCAGTACCTGAAGGACACAGATTGCCTCTCCTCACCCTGCACTACACAGCTCTTCCCAGGCCCTCTGGTGAGTGTGTGTTGGGACAGAACTTCAAGGCTGATGTCCTCAAGTCAAGGGATCATCACCAAAGAGGGACCTATTCAATTTTCTGTCCTTTAAATGCCTTTTTGTGAGTGTCTTTGATTTTAGAGACTGGTTGAGGAATTTGTACTTCACACTCAATTGCATCCAACTGCTTTTAAAGCAGAGAGCATTGCCAGCTCAAGAAATACAATCTTATCCCAAGGCCTTGAGAAACGTGGTGGTTAAGTGTCTTCCCTCCATCACAACCAGCTCTTTGTCAAGGGCATCCAAGGCTAAGCAAAAGTGATAAGAGGATCACATCCCCCCGCTGCTGCAAATGGTCCTGCTGCTCCAAGGGAGTGAGCCTCTACAGGAAAAAACAGCCCATTGAGAGGCCTTGTGCTCCCTGCCCAGTGCCAGGTACCCTTGGCACCAAGGGATGGCAGTGCCCAGTTCAGGTTGCAAAGCCTGCATGCTGGCTTTAGTCCCAAGGGAAGTGGCTTCACCCCACACAGGCAGGGACCATCAGTTGCATTTCCCATCTCAGGCCAGTTAACCTTGGAGAGCCAAGGGGAGGGGAGGCTGCCCCTGGCAAAGGTGCCTTCTGCAGCATCCATGAGATGGGGGGAACCTGGGACATAAAGTTAGAAAACAAACCCTCACACAAACAGAGCTGAAGGCATGGTTGGATAAAACTGGAATGTGTTTCAACAGCAGAGGAAATCCATGACTGAACACGTGTTTTAACTCACTGCAGATATGTAATAGCTGTGAAGGGATCCTGCAAGTGCTGAGAAACAGCAGAAAAGCAGAAACTCATCATCCCCTTGATAACTGGAACCTTGAAGGAAGACATGTCTCATATCCCCAAAAGATCTCCCAGTGCATGTAAATTTCTTGGCTAATTTTTCTTTTTCTGGATGCAGTTTGCAAGGCCTTCTCCTGAAAGGGACCGTTGATGCACCATCCCATGCATCTGTTTCTCCACCTGCACATCCAGGACAACTGGGCTGTCGCCACATGAGCACTGGGAAGATGGATTAGTTAATATTTGCTTAGTGCTCTGGAGATAGCACTATATAAGTCTAATTACATTTTATGCCCTCATGTGATAAGGATGTCATCTTGGATTAGAGGGGATTAGTTGTTAATGCCATTCCTGTACATACCGGTCCCCTTCGGGGCTTTGATTTCTGCTGAGAAGGTTATTCACTCTGCTTCCAAATCAGTAAGGTCCTCCTAGTTATGATAATTGTGGAAATCAAAGATTTTGGTGGATGAAAACAGGACTTGGTTGGATACCTGACTGCTGTCAGCCAAGCATAGGTGTGTGCTCAGTGAATGATGGTGTGCACTCTCTTGCTTTGACATCCCTAAACCTTTGGCAAGGCCAGGAGAAGGAGGTTGAGGCTGTTCCCTCCCTCTGCACTGAGCTCCAAACACACCACCAAGTTATTAAGTACAAATCTAAGTTAATGTTTAGCACTTGCCCAAAACACGGTGATTGCCAAAAGTCAGAACAGAGTGAGAATAGACACTCTGGTAAATGACTGCAGGGAAAAATGGTACTGGGAGGACATTCCCACATCCTGGGGGCACTGCCCTCCAGGGAGTGCTCCAGGCTGCAGACTTATCCCAGAGGGATGCGAGGGGCCTCTGGCTCCCATGCTCCCATGGCAGGAGCTGGGCAACTCTCAGGAAGCTTGCATTCCTTCCCCACAGTGACCCTGACGGCTCTCAGGGGACTTCCTGGAGAGCCAAGGCTCTCTGCCCTGGTGCAGAGGCATCACAGATTTAGCCGAGATCCCTTTCAAGGTTCCCTTTGCAGCACTCCCAGTCGCTCCATTATTAGTGGAGCAGGCATTACTTTGGAGCAGGCAGGAATGAAAAGGGCTGTCCTGTCTCCATCTCCCATTTGCAAGGGTTTGTCCCAGAGGAAACCCTGGATCTGTCACCTATTGCTGACCACCCAGGAGTAGGTGAGGGCAGGGCATAGGTTCCTCTCAGCAGCAGAGGTTAAGGATATCACCTCCTGGCTCTCAGCCCCCAGCTGAGAGGGGCAGTTTTGGCTTACCAGCACGATGAAGAAACTCATTGGAAAGGAGAACCTCCAGCGACTTCTTAAAAGCTGCATTAAACTTTCAGAGACAGATCCCACCATGGTCCTTTAGCAGGGGCTACCTGCAGCCAGGTATAAAGCAGGGACCTGCAACAAGGAGTGGTGGGAAGTGGTGAACAGCAGAAGGAGCCCTTTATGGGCTTCATGGGGAACACCCATGACAGTGCTAAGAGGGCAGAGCTGAGTGAGGAAGAGGGTGGTCAAACCTTCAACCCCACCTCTGGGGAGCCTGTGAGGGCTCAGATGAGCACAGGCTGCTGGGAGCCAAACTGGGTCAGACTGGAGGTGCTTCTCCATCATCAATAGAATGCAAAAGCAACTGGAGCTTTCTGCTTACCTGGGTTGGCTTTACAAGGCAAATACCCACCTCCATTTATTTCTTATTGTTGGCCAGATGAGCTGGTCTTTTGCAAGACAGGGAGTAAATCACTACCACTGTCACTCTGGCTGGGTGTTCTCCATCTTCACAGGGTGCTGGGGTGCAGGTGAGGTGTGAGGAAAAAAAGGTTATTTTGGTGTCTGAAACCAGACATGTTCCATGGAGGACACCCCATGGCCCAAGAAGCACCGGGGGCAGCCTCAAGGCAGAGTGCTGGGGGGACATGAGGCTGAAGGTGCCACCAGGGTGCCCTGGCTTGGCACAGACTGTCCAGAGTCTCAGCAGAGCCATCACCCTGGGAGCCCTGAGCATCACATTTCTTTGGCTGCCAAGACTAACCTCCCTCCTGGCAGCTACTCCAAATGCAGGGCATGGAGCCAAGCTGTCAGGGAAGCCAGCAGGATCCCATAGCAATTTTATCAAACTCAGCTTTTTTTGGGAGAACATTTCCATTTCGGTGAGTCAGCAGCCTTGTAAAGTGTCTGTCTGTCGGCAGCAATGAAGCTCAAGGTGGGCACACAGGGAAAGGCACAAGAGAGAAAAAAATGCCTTTTTTTGGTCTTCAGTTTGCTTCTCAGATGGATCAATCCCTGGATCTGAGTCCCAGTGTGGAGCAGTGGTACCAGGGACATGGGACATGCACCTGACCCAGCTGTGTGGACACTGCTTGGGAGGAGACATGCAATGAAGTGCCCCACTTTTTGGCTAGTTCTCCTCCAGTCTGTTCCTTGTCCATCAACAGAGAAGGTTGTCCAAGCTGAGTTTTCAGGTTTAAGTGGACTGACATGCAACAGGTCAAAACAACAGGATTCTGTTCCTTCACATGCTTGATCACATCATCCCTTTGCAAAATTAGACCTGGAAACAAGTTAAATTTATTACTCTGTTATGTCTTCCTCATCTAAATTTTTCTTGCTAAGCCCAAAATGTCTTGTCCTGTCCACAGACGAGATTAACCCCCCTGGGCATTTGTCTCTTGCATATTTGAGGGCTGTTCTCATGTCTCCCTGAGTCCCTTTCTGTTGCCTGTTAATCCAAACCAGGTCAAGCTTGCTGGGAGTCATCATGTCCTCGCTAATCTCTGGCCTCCCTCCAACCTGCCCATGTCTTCTCCACCCCAGTGGGAAGCCAGCTTTTCTTCACAGACCTTCTCTGCAAACCCCCAGTCCCTTCTCCCAGCAAGTCCTCACAAGGATTTACAGCCTGTCGCTCAGCAGGGATGGAGTTGTTCTCGTTGTTGGAGAGATGGAGGAGATAGGGCAGGGGATGCAGGCTTGGGGGTAGCCAGCAGATTGGAGACTTACAAAGAGACCAAAATGCTGTCAGCCCCACTCCCTCCTCCCTCTCCACCAAGAGCAATTTTTCACGCAAGGAGCTGAACCGGGTATACCACATCAGCCTGCAGTACTTGAACCAGGGCGTCACCTGTCCCAAAAGGGGATGGCTCTGAGGCAGCTCTGAAGGGGCAAGGCAGGGAGTCAAACTGGGCTGGGGACTCTCAGGACAAATCACGATCCCAGAGTCCCTCCCAGGGCAGGGCCCTTTTTTTTTTTTTCCCCCCCTCTGTGTGTGTTACCGAGGATGGGTTGGAGTACGATTGACGCATGAGTCCATCAGGCAGGACTTGGCTGCTCCTCTTCCTCTCCCAGCAGTGTTTCCAGGGCTGCAAACTGTAGCAGTTGCAGATACCTCCTTGCAGGAAAGAGCAGGAAAAAACTGGCGGGGAGTGGAAACAAGTGGCAAGCAGATTAGAAACCCAGCTCCTATTTATAGACCAGCAGTCAAGAAACTGCCCCTGTGACAGGGCCATCCATTTAACCCTTCTGGTCCCAAGCACCAACCCACCCAGAGATGCTGACCCCACCCCGCCTGTGCCATGAGGAAGCATTTTGGCACAGGGGAAGCAAGACCCTGCACCAGGGCACCTGTGGAGAGGGCAGGAGACAGGTCCAGGCACAATGGAGCTTACAGGAGTTATTCCTCAGCAAGGCAGTGAGGAGAGAGGTGGGGTTATGGTTGTTAAGAAGTTGGGTCACCAGGACAAGAAAAAGAATATCCCAAGTATCCTGCTGCATGGCAGAGAGAGAGAGACAAAACTATTTCCTCAAAGAGGGAGGTAATGAAGATGTTTTAGAAGCAGCTCCAATGTTTCCAGCCTCTTTTGTCTCCCCTGGGCTTTGGTAAGTGTGAAGATAATGGGGGCCATCCCTTTGAGGGAGTATCCCTTGCCCAGGAGTGGTTGTTGATGCTCCCACAGGGCTGCTGCAGCCCTCAGGAGTGCACTGTGACCCCTGCTCCCTGCTGCTCCTCACCACGGCCTCCCCAGAGCTCAGACACTTCACCAGCCCCCTGCCACGTTTGGAGTGATTTGTTAAATGTATTCTGAAGCTCCCTCTTGGCTCCCTCCACTCTACCTGCTGTCACTTACGGGTGTCTTTATGCCATCCATACACGGTTGTTTTATCCACTGCCATGGCGAGACTTTCCAGCCGTTCCCCCACTTGCTTGTGTCAATAGCTATTTTTACAAGATTGCTTTTCTTCTTAATTGAGCTAAATCCTTTCCCTTAGCTTTCTTGTTAAAGGTGGATTTAAAGAAAAGGACTTCATTATCTTGGACATTTTTGAATCATTATGAATTTCATCCCTCTCTTCATTAATTACTCATTACCCCTCAGCTCTGGAGGGCTGCTTTGTCCCTGATGTGTTTGTGAGCAGCTTCCCTGGCACCCTGTAATCCCCCCAGCCCCACGTTAGCTCGGTCTGGTTTGCACTGCCTTCACCATCCCCTGTGCTGCCCGCGTGGCTGCTCCCGCTCTCCTCCGCTCCCAAACAAGCTCCTGCCCTTCCCTGGTGCCCAGCACTGTCTCTGCCCAGCCCTGCAGCCCCAGGTCCCTCAGGGGGCTGTACCCCATGAGCATCACCCTGCCTGCCCCAAGGACAAGCACCCACTCCCTGTGTCCCTGAGCTGTGCAGGGAGCAGACCCTGGCTCCTGGTTAATGGGCTGGCACTCAGGTGTGGATGTGAATAGCTGGGTTTGGAAAGCTGCTCCAGCACATGCCAGGTTATGACAAAGCAGCATGGAGAACAGAGTAACGTTGTGTAAGGGCCTTGGGATTAACAGGCCAGTATTTCCCAAAACTTTGGCTGCAGTCAGATGCCCAGGGAGAACCTGAAACGTGAGCATCTCCTGTGCTGCAGCGGTCCAGGGGGCACAATGGCTGCAGTGGGTGTCACTGCCCTCCCATCCTCCTGGCAGAGGAAAGCTGTGCTTAGTTGGGCACTCAAGTACTGAACAACCTTCTCCAGCCTGATTTACATGCACATACTGGCTGTAATCCCCTGTGGCCCACAAAGGATCCATGACTGGGGATCACAACAACAGATGGCCTTTCTCTGAATCTATACAAGCACACAACCATCCAGTCTCTGAGACACCCTCTATCCCACTCTCATGCTTGGATTGATTTCCATGCCCCTGCTGCTTCTCTAAAGCTTTGCAGGGCTTTTTCCCCCACCCAGAGCAGGGAGTGGTGGTTTAAGGTCTGCCCTCTCCTCTCTGAGGTCAGTGTTACATCCACTTCTGCCCTGAGTCTCTTCCCAGCACGCTCCTTTGCCAGGGCTGGAATGTGGTTGCTGGGGTGGGCCCTTTCCATACTTCATGGAAGTGTATGAAAAGGCAAAGCAGGAAAAATGTGTTGGGTTGGTGAAAGGAAGAGAGGGTGTGCGACATTTGCTCGGAGAGGGTAAACGAGGGTTGCACAAGTAAGAGGTTGGGTTGCACAATCAGAAGCAGTGGAATTATTTAAGTTACCACTGATCAACTGAGCTGCACTTTCTCCAAAACCAAAACATCTTATTCTTTAAGTGGAGAAAATTGAGGTAAGACACCTACCTGATCCAGGAGTGCAACTCTGCTGACATGTCCTGAGTCACTCCTTGGCACATCTCTTATTGGGAGGGAAGGGGTCACAAAATCATTTGAGGGGGAACGCAGAGGGAAGAAGAAGCAGCAGCTCAGACTCTTCAAGACAGAGAAATGAATTGAGAATGGGCTGTAAGTGCTTCCAGCAAGTCTTCACACTTGCCAGAAATCTGCTACCTATCTTCAATGGCTGGCAGCAACTCCAGTCCTCCTCCATAGGGGTGAGCTCAGCAAAACCCTCTAAACCAAGGATTACAGCCATTTCTCATTCTCCATCTGTGAAGCAGGACAAGGGAATTAACCACAAAGGGGATACAAGGGACAGATACTTTCAGGTGGTTCAATAAACAAACTCTCTTCTGTCAATGCACTGCTGTCTCATCCCAAAAAACACATGAAAATCCATAGAGTCATTTTGGTTGGAAAACACCCCTAAATGTCACCAAGCCCAGCTGTTAACCAGCACTGCTTCAAGTCCTCCATGAAACTGTGTCTATAAGTGACACATCTACACCTTTTAAATACCTCCACAGGTGGTGACTCAGCCACTTCCCTGGACAGCCTGTTCCAATGCCTGATAACCCTTTCCATGATTTTTTTTCCTAATATCTAATCTAAACCTCCCCTGGTGAAACTGAGGCCCTTTTCCTATCATTTGTTAATTGGGAGGAGAGAACAGCTCACTACAGCCTCTTCCAGCTGGTTGTAGAGAGATATAAGAAGTCCTCTGAGCCTCTTTCTCTGAAGTAAGCACCTCCAGCTACCCAGCCACTCCTTGTAGTATTTATGCTCCACACCCTTCCACAGCTCTGTTCCCCTTCTCTGGACATGCTCCAGCACCTCAATGTCCTTCCTGTAGGGAGGGGCCCAAAATGCAGCATTTGAAGTGCAGCCTCCTGTGCCCAGGACAGGAGGACAATCCCTGCCCTGGTCCTGCTGGTCACACTACTGCTGATCCAGGCCAGGTGCCACTGGCCTCCTTGGCCACCTGGGCACAGCTGGCTCATGTTCAGTCAGTCACCCAGCTCCCCTGGGTTCTTTTCTGCTGGGCACCTTTCCAGCCACCCTGCCCCAGCCTGCAGTTCGGAGATCCAAGGGCAGGATCTGACACTTCACCTTACTGAACCTCATAGAGCTGTCCTCAGACCATCAATGCAGCCTGTCCAGATCCATGCGCAGAGCCTTCCTGCCATCCCGCAGCAACACTCCTGCCCAACTTGGCATTGTCTGTAAACTGACTGACTGATCTGATCCCTTCATCCAGATCATTGACAAGGACATTGAAACAGGACTGCCACCAACACTGACACCTGAGGAACAAACACCACTAGTGACCAGCTGCCAATTGGATTTAACTCCATTCATCACCACTCTCTGGGCCTGGCCATCCAGTTTTAACCCAGCAAAGGGTACACCTGTCCAAGCCATGAGCAGCCAGTTCCCACAAGAGGTGCTGTGGAAAATGGAATCAAAAGCTTTACTGAAGTCCAGGTAGAAAACATCCACAGCACTCCTCTCATCCACTCTGTGGGTCACCTTGTCACAGGAGATCAGGTCAAACAGGACCTGCCTTTCACAAACCAATGTTGGCTGGGTCTGGTCCCCTGGCTGTCCTGTACATGCCTTGTGATGGCACTCAGGAGGATCTGCTTCGTGCATTAAGTACCTCAGCCTTTTCCTCATCCTTTGTCACTGTGTTTCCCGTGCATCCAATAAAGGATAGGGATTCTCCTTCTGGCTGTTAATTGCTCATTGTCTCTTACAGCAGTAGCCAGATTAAGTTCTAGCTGGGATTCAACCCCTCTTATTTTCTCCTTCATAACCACACAGAAAGTGCTCTGGGAAGAAGCCAGGATCACTGGACAAGGATGCACATTCCCTCCTACTGTTCTGACCCACAGCAGAGTCAAAAAAGACCCTGTCACCACAAGGGCAAGATCTGCAGCAGGGAAAGCCATCACTGTCCCTTGCTCCCAGCCCAGCCCCTGAATCTTAATCCAGAAGGGTCCCTGGGCTGACACAGGCAGGGCTTGGTGACAGCCAAGAGTGGCAGGGCTGGTGTTCATGCTCTGTGACACTCTCCATATATTCTTCTGTCTAGGAATATTCACACCAAAAGCCTCCCCTACAAAATCTGAACCTCTTGAGCATTCATGGCTTCCTTGCTCCCAGCACAAGGTATTGGAGGAGCTTTTGCCTTTATCATCAGAGTAAAAATCACACCTTAGGGGACTCATTTCCCGAGTGTAGAGCACAACTTCACTACAGGTTTTTAAATTGTCATGAGCTAGTATTCCCACAGGAAAACACACAAGTGCTTGAGTGCTCAGGCTGCCCAGACAATTCAAGTTCTTTGTCATTTGGTACCAGGCCTGTGCAGTTCCCCAGTACCCCTTCACTTCCCCAAAGGCTTTATCATCCAAACTTCTACAGCCATGTATTTTAAAACCTCTGTAATTCTCTCAACAAGCCTCACAATACAGGTATCTTTGAAGCCCTTTCTCCTTGAGTTACATTTTTACTTTGCACAACCACCAGCTTTCAAACACAATTGTGTCAAATAAGACCAAATCGTTTACAAGCACAGGTTGGAGTAAGGAGCTGTGTTGGACAGTCAATTACTTTGATGTTTCTCCCCCAAGAAGAAACCCAACTTCCACTTATTCTAGGGCAAACTCAAAAGGTTTTATTTTAATTTTTTTTTTTTTAGCAAATTCTATCACGTAAATGTTAACAAAAAACATCTGTACAATTGCCATGATACACTCAAAAGTGAAACAAATAAGATATAAATACAGATATGGATGTAACATGACAAAAGCGGAAAAAAATAGAAAAAAAATACATGCGCATGAACACGGTGCCAACAAAGTAATTTCCCATGGCTGGCATTTTTCAGAGCGTTTTTTACTTCCCATTTAAAACATTGTTAGCAACGTCCTGCTGTGTACTACAAAGGTCTATTTTTCTGTCCCTTAATATGTAATATTATGCTTGATAAATAAAGGGGTGGGGAGAAAAGGTTCTGATGACAAAGATGCAAGTTACATTACTTATACAGGTTATTGGTAAGCTAGTAATAAGCAATTAAAAAGACAGTCTCATATTGTATTGTAATCCAGGCAAGCACACATAGTGTACCTTAAGAAAGCCACATGCCTCGGTATTTCTGAACTACATGAGAACTACAGTACGTAGACCTGTGGGGCAGATGGAGCCAGGATTTGCCCATGCCCACGGAGCACTGGTGCAGCCAATGGCAGAAAAAACATCCACATCTGAGATTTCGGCAACCTTGCAGCCAAGAGCTGCTGTCTGCTGAGAGTTTTCTCCCATTCAGATTTTTAAAGCATGGTGGGCAAAGAAAATACACTTTTTTTTCTTCTTTTTTTTTTCTTTTTTTTTTTTTTTTTTTTTTTTTAAGGTACGAAAAATTGAAGCCCTGCATAATGGGCAGCAAGAAAAAAAAGGCAGCTGCAGTAGGTGGCTACTGCCAGGAGAAGGTGAACACAAGCTTCACCAGAGCAGTGAGGCACTGCAAGCATGCAGACCTTCCTCTGCAAGCGTGCGTGGACACTGTGATCTGTAGCCAGAGAGACCTTTATGCTTGCTGAAGAGAAAACAAGATGATTGTACAGCTTGTTGAAGTCAAAAGTGGAGATCAGAGAGGTGACATTCAGAGCTAGCCCTTTGAGTACTTCAAAGGAAACACAAAAACTGGGTCATGTTCAACATACTAAACAACCCTACTATGTACATTATCTGCGATGATTTATAAATACCTAAGCAGAATGCTCCTACTGTGTACAGGTAGAACATATCCTAGAGTACTCAAAGGATGGACAGTCCTCGACTCACACAATGAAATTAAGTAGCACATGAATGAGCATCTGTTGACAAACAGAACTGAATCTGATTCAGGAAGTAAGGCCTGGTTCCACCCTCGGCAGCCCCGGGTGTGCCGGCGGCCTCGGGAAGCGCAGGCTGGCCGCAGGCGCCTTTCCAAGGACAAGCTTCGACCCCGACCGAGGTGTCAGGGACGTTACAGTGCGTTCACTCTCAGTGCATACCAACAGGATTTCATAAAACATATAAAATCATTTGAGAAGGAATTCAATTCCTGGAGATCTGCTACAGTGTGCCATTCAATGGAAAGGAAAAAAAAAATCAAAACCAACAAACAGACAGACCAAGCTCCATCACAGCTGGGAGGGACAAACACCAACCGGTCAGCTATGCTGACCTTCTGAATGTCAGAACTGGAACAGAAGATGCTGAGCTGTGATGGGGAGAAAGAGAGGCATAAATACTAAGCAGTTAAGAGCACAATTTAAAAAAAAAAAAACCAAACCCCAAAAAAAACCCACCCAAAAAAACCCTAGCCCACTACTAAAAATTCCAACAAGACAGCTTAACTGCTGCCAACAAGTCAACTGAGTATTTCCTCAAAAGGAAAAATAAATTTGTGTTAAAATCAAATTTGAAGCATTAAACAAAAAGAGCATTCTAAAAAGCATACAGAAAGATGTGGAGAAGAAATGGTCCACAGAAAGGCAGACATGAACAATGGAGCAGCCAATCCCCCCTTTAAGTGAGGATGGCTTTTCTGAGCCTGTGGAAAGACCCTGGGGGAATCCCACACCCCAGGAAAGCACACGGTTTCTCCTGCCACAGCATTACTGGTTGGGAAAGATGAGGGAACTAGCCCTGAAGCCAGCAAAAGCCTGCACAGGTATGTACCAGGAGCAGGTCACCTCCCCTGCTCTCAGGTGAGCAGGGAAAGGGACCAACAAGCTTTGCAGCCCAGTGCCACATACTCCCCCACCAGCCCAAATCCCTCCTGAGATGAGAACTGGGAGAAAAGCTGGCACCAAGTGTCAGCTCCCAGCTTAGCTCCTCAGGGATGGGGCTGAAACACACAGGCATAATTGATGGAAGGAGCTTTACCTTCCCCTGCTACAGTAATGGAGTCTCATGTTCTCAGTATGTTGCCAAGCTCCCTGAAGGGGAGATGGAGGAAGCTGGAGAGACTCCAGGGCACTGAGAGCAGCCAGGGAACACACATCCATCACCACAGCTGCAGTCATAAGCCACAGGCCCACCATCATCTTGTGTCACTGGCACTGGGGGCAAAATCTCAGCTGTGATCCGTGGCAGGTTAGGGGTGGGCATGCCCATCAGCCAGGATCCAGCCCAGGGCCAAACACAGCACGCTAATTAGCAACCTGCTGCCTTCCCTGGCTACAGGCAGAGCCAGGGGAGCTCCCCCTTTGCAAACAGAGGGGTCTCTGTTCAGGGAAGGGCAGTGCTGGGGGGTATTTGATTGCTGCTGGTTTGCCTCTGACCTGGTCTGTGTCATTAGGCTGCAAAAGGACTTTCCCTGCTGCACCCTCATCCAGAACACCCTGCTGCCAGCAGTACCCAGTGAGAGACCCCCCACTCCTCTGAAATGCAGAGCACTCCGCAAGCCTGTGCATGAAGATGGCCACAAAGGAGGCTTCTAAAGGCAGTTAACAGCACTGCAGGGTCTTCAGGAACAGGAGGGGCTGTGCCAGGCAACCAGCACTGTCCCAGCTGGCTCAGAGGCGCTTCCACGTGTTCGTTCTGTTCAGACTCAGACACCCTTTTTGTCCTGTGGGATGAACATTTTGCCCAAAGTGCAAAGAAGTTGTGGGGACAAAGCCATCCAGCATCAGTGGGTCAGTCAGAGCAGTAGATCAGCCCTTTGATGCTACAGATTTCAAGGAAAACAGCTGGCACTGAAGTACAGCTCTGCCAGCTCCCACTGCCCACGCACTGACACACTCAGAGCATAACCCAATCCCACCCACCTAACTCCACTATCCTATTTGCAGATGTCAGTCCCAGAACTGGGTCTCGGGTTCCCTTTGGGGAGTAAAAGGTAACCTGGAGAGTCTTTTAAACATATGAAAGAGCCAAATGGGTTGAGAGGGGAGAAGTATTTACAAAGTTAATGAAAAGAGCAAGAGCCCAGCTGTTACGCACAGCACAGCTGGCTGGAGAGCAGTAACAGAGAGATCAGCCCATCCAGGATCTGTCAGAACTATGTACAAAACTCAGATGTTTAAAAAGAACCTGCATTTTCATTACTCACTTGGTATCTCTCAGTATTAAAGCATCTGAGGCTGGAATCACAGCCACACCTGCAAAGATCTCCTCGTGGAGAGCCCTGCAAGTTCGGCAAGCTGCAACAGGGAGTACAAAACAGGAACACAAGACTTGAAAGAAGAGAAGGACCCAGCCAGAACAGGTGGGGGAAGAGAGCAGGTAACTAGCACACAGAAACCAAAACTGGGTATGAACTAAACCAACAAGATTTGTTTGACTTTTATATGTGTCCAGGTTCTTGGACTCAGTGCTAACCTAAACATATTTCTGAGATTTCAGCAGGCTATACAAATATGTTTAAGTATGGCTTTCTGATGTTCACTTTTAATCAAGACTGCGACACAGACCTTGCTTCCTTTACATTCAATACCAGTAAGATTCTACATAAAAGCTTTTAAGGGACTAAAATACTGATTGCAATAAATATCTGCATGGCCTCCTTAAGCTGATGGAGCGTGCCAGTGAAGAGTAGCAGAAAGGTCTCTGAGAGGCACCGTTGATTGCTTCTAAGTCTACACATATGTCCACAGATCTCCATTAACTGTGCGTTGAAACATCTGAAGAGGAGCTGCTGTTGCTGTTGGTGGTCTGTGCCCTCTTTATATACAAGTTTAGTAGCTTCATCTGAAAGAAAGAAAGAAAGAAAGAAAGAAACATCAGGAGAAGATGCCAGAAAATACCGGTGTGGAAAAGCTGACTGCCAATGTAAAAACTCGCATTCTGTGGTGAGCTCATTCTGGGGTGAACTGACACTGGGCATTCTGGAGGAAAAGCAAGAAAACTGACCATATTTCAGAACAGAGACAAGAGGCTATGCCCAGTCCCACTGAAGTTATAGACAGACTTAGTGGGACTTAGAAAAGCCTTTTGCATTTCACTTCATCAGCCATCAGTTCCCAGACCTCAATCCTGCAGCCAGGTCAGGTCAAGCAGGATTCCCACAGAGGTCAGTAAGGCTGCAGGCACACTGGTGATCCAAGAGCCATGGATCCCCCTCCTAGGAAACACCCTGAACTTTCCCTGTTTTATAAAATGTTCTTTTTCAATGACATTATATCTCACTAACATGGTACATCTAGTGCAACTGCAATTGTTATGACTATACACTTCTGTTGCATGGATTTGTTTTCTGTTTCCTCTTTGCCACCTTAACTGCAGATCCTGTAATGACTCATGTTTACATTTAGCTTTCAACAGGCAGGCAGTCTGCATAAACCCAGAAGAATTACTTACTTGTTTCTAGTTAGTGATGTGGTGGAGTACGTTTGTGGCACTGAGTATACTGGGATAATAAAGCCTTTACAACATTTTGTAGGGGGATTTCCTAACATCCCAAATATAAAGAGGTAAACCTCAGCACACATAGCTGTCTCTTTGCAGAGCAATTTGGAAGCACAATTGTAATTTGTTTAGTGACAAGACAGAAATAAAATCAAGTGTCTCAGATTGTTTTGACCTATACCACATTTCCTTACCCACAAAAGAAATTATGGCTTCAAAATGACAGAATGAAGCCCTCTGAACTGAGTAGCTGTTCACGTGCACAGATCTGTTTCAGAAACAAAACCTGCAGAATTCATATTAAAACTGCACAGAAATCTTGGGTATGAAGACTTGAAACAGCAGAAAAAAAAATTGTGGTGGCTTGTTGAGCAGCTCTGAAAAGCAGTCAAACACCAACATAAAATCCTTGTCTGAAGGATGGAGTTGAATTAAGGGCTTCATTTCACTTGCAGTATCAGGTGAGAATTTGAGTTTTGCAGCTAGTCTGACTTCAGGGTACAAAGTCCTTTGAAGGGTCATTGGAGCTTGCTGTTGTCCCAGAAGCAGATGTGCCCTCTATTAAGAGTGAAGCTTTATCTGCATTTCTACCAGCTCTCATCACAACTTGCTGCTGAGGGGACCTGCTCTCCCACCATCCCCATCACTCTCTGCACGAGGATGTCTGTGTGGCCACAGAGCAGACTGAAAGCTATTTAATTTGTATTGCAGATCTGGTTTTCAGCCAGAGCAGCCAGCTGATCCAGCTCACTGCACAATCACCTCTGGATGGATGTAATGCCAAAGGAGCAAAGCAAATGTTGCTTTGGCTGGAGAAGGACCTGCTCAGAGGCAGCCTGCAGTTACACAAGATCAAATGCATCACAAAACCAATCTTGGAACACCATTAAAAATTTCTAAGTGGGATTTCAAATGCTCAACAAGTGCAGTGATGCTCCAGTGGCATTTGTCAGGGTGAGACAGGATTTAATAGGGAATGTGACCCAGAGCTACAGTGAAGCCACTGGTCTTGCTGCAGAGTAACTTCCACTACCAAAATACCAGAGAAACATTACTCTTGTACCTTGCTTCCTGTGAGTTGTGCGAGATGAGGTTTCAGTTCTTCTCCAATTACTGAATAAATAGCCACTAGGCAAAATACACTGGCTTTTCGGACACTGCTCTCTGTGTTATCATAACCCTAGAAATGAGAGAAAAAGGTCAGAAGACAAACAGCACTCCCCAACACTCTTCCTCAGCAATAAACTACAGAGCTGATGTACATTTTGCAAATGTGGCTGACCTAAGGATCAATACAAAATCATAAGTTTGCAACCTGAATGCTTAAAGAGCAAGAGAATGCAACCACCCTATCTGTTCCTTCTGTTATTACTTATTACTGTCATGTTGTAAGTTATTAATATCTGGTTATTTATAGCATCAGATAACAACACACAGTTTCCTAACACCCACTCAGGACTCTATCAGATACAGACACTTCTGTGTCCAGTTCAGATGACCATGAACCATCCTGAACAGTCAGGATTCTTTGGAGGGCAGCTTAAAATACCACAGGAAAGAACATGCTGAAAGACCCCTGTACATGTGCTGATCTCTGGCAGCCTGGGCAGAGCTCAAACTAGCCACCAGCAGCTATGGACACTAGTCCCAAACCGAGGCAGAGATGCATCACTCAGCAGCCATCCCACCCCATGAGAAAGGCAGACATCACTTCAGCCTGCGGGATGCTGGCTCCTCTGGATGCAGGGTGACCTCTGCCAGGAAAGCCAGAGGAGGGATGCAGCACAGCTGGGGCTGTTCCAGCTGCAGGGCTGAAGTACAGCCCAAAATAACAGTCTGCAATCCCACAAAGCACTGAGCTAGGAAAGCAGGAGACCTCAGTGAGCTCCGAGAAACACCAAGCTGTTGAGCATCAAGGTGGAGAAAAGACTGAGCCTCCTCATCAGGACCAGGGCAAGCACCACAGATCTCCCCTGTCAAGACCTGTTCTTCCATGCCCCATCTGTTCATGGAGAGCCTGCTCCAGACTGTTGAGCTGCACACTTGTGCTCACACTGCTGCTGACACTCCTCGCCTCCTCACCACTGTGCCAGGACCCTCAGCATGGTAAACAAGCACAAAGGTGATTCTCTCCACACACAGTCCTTCAGCCAGTATCCCAAAATACTTCCCAAATATAAGGAGTAACCTTACATTTAACCACTGAGTTTCTAAGGTAAGGAAATATCTCAGGCAAACTAGGCTCTGAAATAAGAACCATTTAAAGACATGGAAGTAATTAAAGAAGACAAATAAAACTGCCTTTTTGAAGGCATGCTGCTCTCAGACTTCCAGTGCATCAAAGCTTCGCTGTTCAGATTGTTGTCTCCAACAATGATGGCTAAAACCATTTTACAACAAAAGTTTAGATCAAAACAGAATTGTCCAATTCCCAGCAGCTGAGATTTAAGAATTGCAAGAGCTGACACTACAAAGTTGGGATGAATGCTAGGATGCGTAAGGGGAATTTCTGACTTTGCTCTTGTCCTTCCAACATTTTCTGCTCACAATGAGGCCTCTTTATCCCAGTTCTCCATGGAAGTCTTACCCACCCAAACACATCTCCCCTTTTCACTCTGACTGATCTCTTCCTGTCACGGGCTCTCCCCAGTAAACACACACATTTTCTCTCCTATTTCACTGCTACTTCATGTATTTCCTTCTTGTTTGCAGCCCCATCCCAGCACTGCCCGCTGTTTGTGCAGGGGACCAAAAGACAACACTGCTACAGCCAGTGCTCAAAGCTAAATCCACAGTGTACAACCAAGCCTCAGCACTGGCAAAAACACAGCTCCCCACCCAGCCCGAGAGGGTTATGAAAGAGGCTGAATGAAGTCAGCAAGAAGTTTGGTCCTCATTTCAGAGAGAAAAGAGGAAAGGAGCAACTTGCCTGCTGGGATTCAAATCCAAGTGCGAAGTACCATCAAAGCACAGAACAGCTCAGCAGAATTAAAGGGAAATTAAAGGGGACTACAAGATCACAGAGACAGTATAAAATGTGGCTAACTCCTACCCTCAAATTTATCACATAGCTGCTACTGGCTTATTTAGGAGTCAGAAAAAGGCATCCAGTTGTGGAACATACACATAAGAACCTGAGTTTCCCTTTCCTTAACACTAAAAGGATCAAAAAACTCATATATAAAAAATTCTTCTACCAAACATGAAATGGTTTAATTTACCAAAATCTGGCCCCAGAGGATCCATCATTCTCCCTTAGGGCACAGATCTCACAAATTAATGGTGGCTTGTGCTCAGGAGCAGTGACATGGCATTCTGTACCTGTAACAACCCAGGAATGATATCGGGTAGGAGCTGATGCAACGATTCCTTGGAAATCCTCTCGATGACTTTCGTTTGCATTTTGATGGCAGCTAAGTTAATTGGATAATCTGCAGTCTGAATGATGGGGCAAAGCACCTTGATGCACTGCTCGGGGTGGATGGAACTCGCCAGGGTGGAAGCAGCTTCTTCAGCAGCTCTGACGACCTGAAACGAAAGTAGAGCAAACCCTTATGTTAATGAGGTCACACTTGACAGCCAACACCGCTGGTGTGTGCTAGGAATGACTGCCAGGAAATGCTTGGGGATGTTCATTAACAGATCTGCAGGAGGCTCTGTCAAGGGGCAATGACTGAGAATTCATATCCTCTGTCTCCAGGGACATCTTTGTTCCAGCCAGTGGCAAGAAGTCCTTCTTGCCTAATGAAACTGTGTCAGAGTTGGGGCTAGTTTGAAAAATGATCTGTCACCCAAGACAGACAGGTACTCCCATCCCAGGAGGAGTGAGAGGATGACATCTCTCCAGCCTTCTCATTGAAACCAAACCCTCCAGCTCCAACTTACACAAAAGGTATCTCCTTAACCACTACCACGAATGGCCCTGCTGCAGCTTTCAGTGTGCAGCTCAGTGCTGAGTGCCCATGCTGGGACACCCATGGCAGCTGTGTCCTGCCCCTTCCCAGGTGAACTACAATGCAGTCAAATCCAGGGCACAGACACAAACAGGCTTTAGGGAGTCCCTGACCTGGCAGCTCTGCTCTCAGCACATCTAATCCATCAAGGCAGCACTGGGATCACCAAACAAAATGGAAGGAAGAACAAGTGGAAACAGCAGCAGCAGCACTCACCCTTTGCAACAAGCCCACACTATAAAGCAGTCACACAAAGCAAGGATGATGCTAAATTCAACTCTACCCTGAGAGAAAGCAGATTCACAACTTTCACTCTTCCCCAGCAGGTAGGACAGCTAGTTCAAAGAAGAAAGACCCAAATCTGGTCTCTCCTCCCAAGAGAATTTATTAATTTTACATTCTGCAGTAATAGGATAAAAAAGAACAGGATGGGAAGGCAGGTTTTCTTTTTTCAAGTGTCTGTGCTAATTGCCAGGCAACAAAATGAAGCTTCCTCTTGGCTGCACTCTTCCTGGCCACAAATAACACACTTTTTGCTCCTCATGTTCTTGTTACTACACAAAAGATGGAGGATGTTTTTCCCCATCTTCTCTCACTTCCCTCTCCTCAGGGCTTACTTTAAAGGACAGGTAAATCCTGAATGGACAGAGATGCCCCCATGGGCAGACTTAAATCCAACACCTGAACTTTAAGAAGAAAGAAGCATTTGCAAATCCTCATGTTTGGGATCTTCCAGCTAGTCCCAGGCAGTCTCTAAATGAGCCCAGGAACATTAAAGCACCTCTCTTTCCTAGTTGTGTGGGAGGCTCAGGTGCCCAGCACCATTTCTCTATCTCCTCCTAAACTGAAATACCTGGATTTGTCTGAAGTCAACACTTTGAAACCAGCACTACGAAATCTGTCCCAGGGAATCGGCAAAACAGTGAATAAATCAAACCACAGGTCTCCTGTCACTTAGACTGAAGCCATGGCTGCTAAACTCACCTTGTTCTCCTCTTCCACACACTGTGGTGGCATCAAGCTCAGGGATTTCTATTTGAGTAAGGCCAAATGGACAACCTATGGACAGATGCAGCTCTATCAAAGCCTCAAAAGATGGTGAGCTTTCATTATTTTTAAGCAGCTACTGTGGATAATGCATGAAACAAAAGCTAGAAGCTTATCTTAGTCCATGGACTACAAAAAACAAGGTTTAATTGACTTTTAAGATAACAGCAATTAATAGTGACCAGAAGGGATCATCTCCACCAACAAAGCCTCACCCACAGTCACACTATCATAGCCATGCTGCTAACATTTAACTTCCATTCAGGCTGACAGTTATCTCCCTGAATAAACAGGAATGGCACAAGGCACTTGTATTCCCAGGAAACAGCAGAACTCATCCACTTGGCTTCTGGCATTCTCTAAGGCATATTCAACAGTGAATGTGATCTCAGACACTTCACACAGCACAAATATTGCATGCAGGCAAGATATGGGAGGACGGTAAATCAACCTCAGATTTTGGACTGCTTCTGCACCAGTGCCCTATTTACAGAAGTAAAGCTGCTCAAGTGCTCCATTTTTACTTCAGGTCTTTCTCAGTATTTAATTATAACATTAAAACATATCCCAAAATGGGTGGAAATCCACAATGTGGTCAATACTTCCTGAAAGATCTGTGAATGAGTAGCCATGCAGAACAGAATCCTTGCTTTCCCACTTACAGCAAGTTTTCCCTCTTCCAGGTATTTCTTTCCTAATTTCTCTTCAATTTCACACATGAGAAGCATAAAAGTTAATATTTTTCCACATAAGTTAGTAGTAGATTAGGAGCTAGCACTGTGTGATTTTGTTGGGAAAGAACAGAAACACCCAAGTACTCAAGGGAAACCTAATGCCAGGCTTTGATAGCACAGAGTGGAATTCCTGGAGTGGATTAAGTCAGGAGGTCCCAGAAGATCTCTAAAGGAATCCACTTCCTGGTACTGCAGCTTCAGACATCTGCTTTCCACAAATGATGGAAAGCATGAACTTACAAAGGGCCCTGATATTTACCATCAATTTAACTATTCACCAGCAAACCACTAGCTAAAAAACCCCAAATATTACTATTTGAACACAAGACACTTGGGATTTTGTTTGCAAAAATGTTCAACACTGTTGGGAAGTGTTTTCAGACACTGTCTGAAAGAAAAGCTTGCAGATATATCACAACAAACTAAAAGAAAATTGAAAAAAAAATTAAACCTTATATCCTCTTGGTATCCCACTTGATAAAAAAGCAATAATATTTTAGTATAAACCTATGGCTAGACTCTGATCTCAAACACATAATCATTAAAAAAAAAGCAGTAGGTGAAAAATTTAATGAATATTCTATCTGGATTGCAGCTCCATATCCTGTTTGCACACAGTTTACTATCCCTATTAAGTTGAAGGTATGAAACAAGTGCATGAGACAAAACGTCTATTAACCAATTCCATGCACAAGGAGCATTAAAATACAGAGATAAATTTTCACAAAATAAGCAAAGTTTTGACATCAACAAAGGTGACACACATTTTGCCCACTAAAAAGTGAGCAAGGAAAGTTGTGAAGGTACAGAAATTATTTATGCCCCTGACAGTCCTGCTTTCAGCACTGCTGCCCAGTTCTAGCATGGATGTGGCTACATTTAGGCAGTGCCTGACTATTCCAAACCCCTTCTCCCTGCAGTGCCTTCTCCCTGAAGACAGGAGGATGCATTACACATGTCCAGCATGAAAGGAGCTTCTAAATGTGACAGCACCAGGGAGACTTCCAAGCCTCCCAGGAGCACATCTGGTGGTCAACTCCTGCATCTCAGCCACACTTCAGCAACCCCCTGAGTGTGTGATTTAACTTTAATAACATGCTCAAGTCTCACTGACATCAACAGGATTCCAGCATGTGCTTACATGCTCCTTTGGGTGAGAGCCTCTGCAGGTAACCAGCTTCTGGCTCCCTGGGGAAGCACTGGCAGGTGACAGGGCGTAGGAAGGGGTAGGGCAATACCAGCTGACAGTGAGCCAAAGAGAAAAATTCATCCCTGCTGGCACAGGAAGCCAAATGCCACCATTTTGCAATGCAAGTACAACCCTGTCCTTCCTCCCAGCTTTGGCAAAACAAAACATTCAGCCACCCAGACACTCTGCATCCCACGAGGGGCTCTCAGTATTTACCCAACCAGCTCAGAGTCCTGCTCACCTGGCACTGCCAGAGAAATCAGCAGCATTTCCAAACAGAGGGAAGTGCATTATCAAAAGATACAACCTGCCAGGTCATTTGGCAACAAGAACATGCAATTGTAATGGAGTTTAACAAAGACATTTTGCCATGAGGCACAACGCTTGTGCCTTGCAAATTGTGCATACCTCACAATATCAAAAAATCATCTTTTAATCAGGGCTTTAATCTGAGCAGCAGAGTGAAACAACCTTAAAAGGAGTGGGGGAAATGAACAAACAGCATCAAGGAACGGGTCTTCCTCCCAGCTTTGAAGCAAGATCAACAGATACACATTGGGAAGTGACAGGAAAGGCTCGTACTAGCAGTGACACCACAATAAGAAGTGCCTATGTAATCTATCCTTTAAGCCCAAGAAAATGAAAGGGTGCTGTTTGCTACGTGCTCAGACTGGGAAGCTTGCTGTCACAAGAGGATTAGAAGTTAGACAAGTTAACCAAAGGAAAAAAAGTCAACACACACAGGGAGGCAGGCAGAACCACTCACATGGAAAGGCTTTAAGACAGCTGGAAGGGGGAAGAATATCCACAGGGAAGCATCACTGTGTGCTTGCTTTTTGCTAGTCAGTCAGGTAGGGTATGAAGCGAAGCAAGATTTTTGTCTGACCTAATGTAATTGTTTTTAGGAATCTCAAAGATACAAAAGAAAAATAGGAAAGCCACCAAACGATGATGGCTCCTGGAAGCAGCAGGTTCAAAAAGGTGGCTATGAAGCAAGATGTGCTACACAGAGCCTGCAGCTCTTTAAAAGCACAGACATTAAGCTGTGTGTAAGGTATATCACAAACATGATTCTACCTCCCAGTAAAAGCTTAGAGTAAACCATGGCTTGAACTGGATAGTTCAACATCATTCAACACAAGGCAGGTAGCCCTGGAATGCAGATCTAAGAGATAGCTCTTGGCCTTAAAGCAGCAGGTTTTTCTCCTTTCTAAAGGCTTACCTTATGCTCTACAAACTGGAGACTAGATTCAGCCTGACTTTTGCTGGCATAACATAAGCTCTGTGTGCTGTCTGTCTCCTTGAAAGACATCTGCAATGCACTAAGATCTTTCTAGTGAGTCTCAGAAGAGAAGTTTTCATACTTCCACCCAGTTTGCTTTAGGGAAGGAGCCATAGTCACATGCACAAAGCCAGCAAGGTGTAGCACACAGAAAGCTGTTCACCTCTAGCAATGTCTTCCTTAATGCTACCAAGGAGTAAACTTCTAAGTAACAGGTCAGGCAGTCCCAGGAAGATGCATGGGAATTGCTTCCCAATTTCAGTGTGAGGGGATATGCTGATGTGCAGTATTAGTGTGATCAAGACAGTGACCTGTCACAGATCCTTGCCTTCTAATAGAAAAGCACATTGGAATCATCAAAGTTCTACACAATTTGCTGGACAAGCTTTGGATAATAATTCCCAGTGGTTTACCTGGTTCACAGCTCACTGCAGCCACAGACTGCATCTCCTCCACCCAATTTCTACAGCTCAGCTATTACACTCCATGCATTAACATGTTGCATGCTGCCTGATGGCTGCAGCAACCAGCTTACAAGCTTTGATAGTTTCATTCCTGCTTTAAAGAGACACAAAGTACTGGCAAATAAGGAAAGAAAGATGTCCAGACTCCCCTAGGCAGAACATGCCAAGTTCACAGGCTGCATAGGGCATCAGTGTAACATGCAGGGATCTCAGCAAAGCAGCACCTGGATGAGAGCTTCCCACAGGAGTTTAAGCTGGAGTACTTTGCCATGATTGCTAGTTACAGTGTCTCTGCAGAAGGTTGCAGAGGATGAGGCAGTGCAGGCAGAGCCCCAACATTTAGACACTTCGTACATCATTGTGAAACATGCACAGCGCCAGAGAAGTTTATTATGCAGAGGAACAAGGTTTTGCTTTCAGGTTTACAAGGCATGTGGCTGTGCTTTTGAGCCAATTTTTGCCATCTAGAGGTGGTTCCTTAAAGTCTGTATAATATAAGCTGGAGGGGATGGAGGTTTACCAGTACCTAGTCAGGCAAACTCCCATCCCTGAAGGCTTTACAGTCTGATCCAGACAGGAACAATTACGGACTTGGTTTCAAAGCAGGAAGTGGACTCAGCAATGGGGAGTGCTAAGCAGATGAAAAAGCAGTGGGATTTTTATAAGGATTCAGAGATGAAGTAGATTAGACTGCTTCTCCTGGGCACTAAACATTTGAAATGTATTGGGAAACAGAAAAAGCACATAAACATATATTATGAAACATCAGTGACTACCAGTTGCAGCACTTGGTAGCTTCCAGCATGGACTAGCTAACAATTGATCTTCAAGATCATTTAGTGCTTTTCTTTTTGCAGAAACCTACACAGATCATACCATAATCAGAGGACAGTTACAATATATAAAAGTCAGAGGCCAATCTAAAAGCACCTCAGCAAGATAATAAAAATCATCTACAGGTAATAGGTAACTGATTTCTTCTTCCTCTCCCTCTTTTAGAGTGTGACAACAAAGAATGTACAATAATGTACAATAAGCATCCCAATTATACCTATGCACCTTCTATAACCTTGTATAACATACAGAAATTAGGTATCTAAGATATGGCACAGGATCCTTTCCTTACACACAGAAAATATACATCAGTTAAGTCTAGTGGCTTTGTGCCAGAGAGAGGAGCAGGGAATTAGCTATGCTATGATTTTTCACTCTGCCACTGATTTCCAAGATATTAAACTATTTCTGTTTTGAAATACTCAATAATAAGAAATTATGCTCATTTTGCTGGCATGAATCTGAAGCAATGTCATATCAGTGGTCAGCAAGCAGCATCTCTCCTTAGTTATGGGTGAGTAACTACACTGGAACAAATGAGTTAATATTAACTAATTGCTAACAGAAAGATGGTTCTCTTCCAAATAACTCCAAACAAAGACTGATAAAAATCAACAAGATTTAATGTCATCCACAACTTCAATTACGTTCTAATGCTCTAAAAGTAAATGAAAGGCATTTACATGTCAATCCCCCTAAATGTTTCCAGTTATGACTGAAGCAGGCTTGACTCTTCACATCACCCCATGAAATCAACAGCATCGAACAGACTGTTGTGCTACAAACAGTATAAAAACAGGTCAAAGTTAAAAAATGTAAACTAAACACGAATCCCAACCCAGAGACATCTAGTCTGTAGCCTAGGGTTACATTAATTTCGACCTGCTATTGAGATCTGTGCTTTGCCAATCTCCTTCCTGCATTTGCACTCACAACAAGGTGTGACTCAGCTCCAACTCCATGTACCAACTTTTCCCCTCCTGTAACCCTGGGGGAAAATGTGGTGCTCTCAGCTGTGCTGCTCTGCTGATCCCAGACCATGCTTTCAGCAACAGAAGGCAGATTTTTAGCCATGGCAAAGACCCAGCTGTCTAAAGACTTCTGCTTGGATTTGGAAAAACAGCCAATTATCCAGGCAACCCAAAATATCTAACTATGCTACCACTGCTTTGATACTTCCAACAATGTAATCTGGAATAAAATCATAGACCTTTTCTTGTTTTAAAAAAAAAAAAAAAAAAAAAGAAACTTTAACTAGATATCAGCACTCAGCAGGGGGAGGGGGTGATGTTGGAACCCTGGAAGCTGGTTGGTAAATATGTTGTTTTTGTCATTGTATGTCTCCTGGCCATGCTGAACAACAGCAATATTAGAATTTGCATAGACAAACAAACCTTTGTGATTTCCAAAGAACTGCCTCTTACTATGACTTCTTGGAGACAGTACCCTTAACAGTTCTGCTCCTCTTCGAATTCCCTTTCCTTGGTCACTTTAGATTGAGTCTCTGTGGGTCATATATAATTGAAAATGTGAGCAGTAGCTGGGAGCAAATAGCAGTCCTTGTGCTGAAGGGGAAATTCAGGCAAGAAAGACTGAAACATACACAGCTTGCTTAAAACAGACTTTTTCTCCTAACTTACACAGCCTGCTGGACACCAAATTATCAAATTGTAACCAAGGATCACTTCTGTCTTCTGCTACAAGACAGAAGCAGCCCAGAAACAAACTGGAGTGACATCTCATTGTTACTGTCAGGAATAACTCCAACACAAAGATTAACCCTTTCCCAACTAAATTATATACCAGCTTTTCTTGAAATAGTTCTGAGAGTCTAGAGGAAGATTTGATTTTATGTAGTTTAAGGACAGTGCACCACTCCCTTTAATACTGCTCTGATACAGTGAGAAAGCAAGCTGTAGAAGAGACTGCTCAGAACTTCCTTTCCCTCTTCAGCTATCCTTTGAAAGTGCCCTTCACTCACAAACTGGTGAATCCTCATTTAATCTCCTGCTCAGTGGGATCCAGTCATAGGGCAGCTCCTCCTCCCCTCCTGGAGAGAGCAGCGCTGCAAAGTCAGCAGTGGGAGCGAGCTGGAGGGCCACCATGGGAAGGGAATTTGTGACCTTCTGGCTCTAGGCTATGAGTTTGACCAGCTGAGCCATGCCCAAATGATCTCTCAGTTAATTTTTCACAGACTTAACTGAATCAGCAAGTCCCAACTACAGGTAAAACTACTTCAAGCATATTCCCAGGTATATATTTAGCCTAGCTCATGTGGACACTCAAGTGCAGGTACCTTTCTTAACTTCAGGAATGCTGATACCCTCAAACTACTGACAGATAGATGATGCCTTTCCTAGGCTGCATCATGGTTCTGAGAGCCTCATTACAAAGGGATCAGAAAATACTCACAGACAGAATGAAAAATCCAGAAGCAGTGCCCCCACTTAATACAGCTGTGCACATGCAACAGATGGCAAAACAGGAATACACCTGCAGTGTCCTGCTGTGACAACTGTCACCCAAAGGTCCCACTGCAGCAGCTGATGTCTCATTATGAAGATGCTGTGCAAAACTGTGGCAAATCAAAGCCACACTATGTGCAGCACAGCAGCTACTTGCTGAGCACAGTACAGCTCAATTATTCTATAAATAAGCGCCAGAACTCCCACCTCTCATTCCTGGTTTGAGTTCATCTTTCTCTGCTTTTCCCTGGGAGGCACCTCATGCAAATCCTAAAGAACTTTCCCACAGCACAAGAATACAGAGGCATAAAGCATGGTGTTTTCAGTATTGGTCTTGATTTCTGTAAAATCCACTAGTCCCACAGGGACAGTGAACTCCAAGGGGCATTAAAAACAATGCCAGGGACAATGTGGAAAGGTCTTGTTAGAAACATTAGTTCTGGAGGATTCAAAGCCAAAAAATACAAAGGGCACTGAATCAAGGTGAGCTGAGAAGCATGCAAGCAGGAAAACTTGCCAATAAAAGGCACTCCTTCAGAACATAATGTTTTGTCTGACTGCTTTATCAGAAAATCAATTTACAACTGCTCCTTACTACTCTGAACTGAAAATGATGGGGTGCAAAGGCTCTAAATCAAGAAGAAGAAGGTAGGCAGAGCAGGGCAGCCCTCATTCACTAAAACATTAAACATTTTCTACTTTTGCACTTTAGAGAAATCTAGACTGTTATTTTCTTTCCCTAAGAGTGTTTTTGTTCTGCTGTTTTGATTTTCAAACAGTACAGTTTCTGCTGTCCATGGTTAAAATAACCTTGTGTCAGTCACCCAATGCTCTGGAGTAGCCTGATCTATTTTAATCATCTTTTCATGGCCAAGTATCTTCAGAGATGCCTAAAACTGCTAATTTAGTAATCCTGTTATAGGGAAGAATAAATGCCTTAGATTTCAAACCAAGGACTTTGGTAACAAAACCATCACAGACCAATAGTGAAATTCCAGTAGCACTTTCCAGAAGGTTTAATTCTAACTTTCAACATGCACAAGGTAGATTTAAAGATCCAACTTGGAAATCAATCTACAAAGATTAACTTTAAATGTAATTTGAATTGATCTACTTAAAATGTTATCATGTCCCTTAATTCTTGCTTTACTTATGAATACTTTTCAGTTTTGTATAAGTCTCCTCACAAAAAGGAAAACGCAATTCAGCCTTCCCTTTGCTTCTTCCTCTGCCACTGCAGCACTCTTTTGTCCATTTTCTCCTGCTACTCACCAGTTCCAAATTTTCCAGCACGGCCCACTTTCACCATTCAGTTTTCACACACAATTCCGCTTGAACACGGCCTTTGTGTTCTCCAGTACATTTTGTATTCTTACCTGTAACCCACAGAGGCAGCACGGTGCCCCCAGCATGCTCTAAAAAGTAATTAAACATGCACTTTTTTCCTACAGTGTCTCAACCTCTCCCGCAATGAGCAGGGAAATTAACAAACAGTGGCATACCACTCCAGACAGCTCTAAGTCCACATAAATAGCTCTGTCAGTCTCCACTTTTTCCCTCACTGTTTCAGCATGTAAAAATCTTGTCTCTTCATACTTGGGAGACTTAATACTGATTTGTTCCACTGTCAAGACGACTCAACATGTTTGCCTGTTAAGCCTCGCAGGTCCCACATTTCTTCAGCAGGTCCACATTGCTTTCCCAGTAGCTGAGAGGCTCACTCACCTCCTTGTGGGAATCCTTGTGTGCTTCCAGTGTTTTCATGATAGTCAACTCCGCGTAGTTCTTAAACCTCGCTGGCTGGTTCCGTAGGATCTCCCTCAGGACTCGCAGCGCCAGCGCTCTTATCGAATGCTGTGTCGAGAAAAACAGACATTACAAAAAGATTAGAAAAAGCTGCTTCTCAAAATGGTAGTTTGAAGTGAATTTTCATGGCTCACTAGAAATTTGCATGGCTCCCTACGCCACCAGCTCCCGTGGAGTGAGCAGTGGGATCAAAGTAACAAAACTCACAACTGGGCTCCTTGCTTGCCCTTGTACAAAAAGCCACATAAAAGGACTACTCTCACATATACAACAATCAGAATGACTACTTTCCTAAATTCCACATTCTTTTGGCAATGAAGTACAAATTTGTACTCACAAGAGGACATCTGCACCACATGAATCTATGAAGAAGGGCAGATCATGTATGTTTTCCTTTCCTCTTTTGCTCAGCTTGGCAGATACCAAACTGGACTCCATCCATGCCACAAAGCTGTTTCTCATGTACTGAAGCAGTAAAATTGACTCTTCCTGTAACTCCTAAGGAAATTACTTTCAAGGACTTAAGTTACTGTAGTCAACACTGATCTATCTCTTCATCCTTTATATCAAAATATCTAGAGCAGAAGGGATTTATAACACCTGTTTCAATTTCATAACTTGTTGACCTGTGGCCACACCAAATAGATTTCATTATTTCAGCAAAGGAATACATACTTTACTTTATCCTCTGCCTTTAAAATATGTGCTTTGCTATTCATCTGCAAAATTCATACAGTAGCACAATTCACATGCACTTAAGACAAAGTCAACAGCCCTTCTGATACTTGTGTGATGGTGCTATCATTAAACATGTAGAACTAGAGCAGTTGATGCTTAAACTAAGAACAATGACTGAGAAAATGTCAGCCACCTACCCTGCTTCAGAATTAACATTTCTGAGAGCATGAGATATATTTTACAAGGAGTACAAGAAATTCAGTAGATTTTTGAATCAGAAGAAACAAAAAAAAGAACTGTGAGTGCTTTGAAGCCTCAATATTGTAATGTTCAGATGGAGAGTGGCTCTGATGGAAGGTGCAGTGGGATGTTGAGCTTCTACCAAATATCATTATGCTGCAAGCCAAACAAATATCTTCAAATGGAAAAAAGCCTAGCCTGTAAATTACCATTTTGATCAACTACCAAACATGAACTGTGATAATAACACAGTTTTTAACATTCCAAACAAGCTTGTTCTTGAAAACATTTTTACAAGAGACAGAGACCCATCCCATGAGATCTAACACCCTGGATCTTTACATCACACAGGGAAGAAAAAAAAAATAATATTCTAGAATGCCTTTATTCTCCTTGCTGGGAACAGACGATTAGCTATATTATACCTAAGAATTTGTAACTTCATCCTAACTCCGAAGAGAATTACTGAATTCTTGCCAGTTTTTTATTAGACTAGAACTTCTCTTCTGATTCTAGTGATTTCCTAGCTATTTATTAGTAACACTGGAGGGAGTAGGAAAAACTGGGACATTTTGGAGTAAGTTAAAACTCATCACTGAACAGAGTGAAAACTAAAGTAGAGTTGTCAACCTTCAAAACAAAAAATGAGCAGTGCAGTAGCACTGATGAGTGGCAGGTTTCATTTAAATTGGTGTGTAGGAATTTTTACCCAAGATAAAGCAATACACAAAGACAAAATATACATCTCACATCTTTGTCTCCAAGCGTTTCCAGCAGCAAGAGCAGAATGGTTTTGAAATGTTCCTCCCAAACTCCAAGATTATCTTCCCTTGTGATCTTTAGCAATTCCAGGAGAGCTCCTTTCCGCTCCTCTACCCGCTCGTTGTGGTTGGAGAGCTCTTTCAGAAGATCAGCCACCAAATCCGAGTGGTCAATGGGTACTTCTAGGACAAATGGCAGCAAATCATTTGGAGAAATGGGGAAATGATCAAAGGTGCCAAGACTGCTCACCCTCTACAGAATAAGGTTCATGTAACAAGGGGCCCCCCAAAAGTGCATCAAATTTCAGGTGGCCTCAGTCAAGCAGGCAACAGAATGTGACTAGCCCATAATTCAACCAGAGTTCATAGCACAGCTCATGCATCTGCACATGGCTTCTAACGAACCAGGAAGAGATGACAACTGGATTTCTTCCAGTTCCAACAATTACTTCTACAAGATGAGAACTGCCGTGGTTTTTCCCAGACATACACACCCAAAACCAGTGGTCACACATATGACCTTTAGATTAAAGTACAGTGACTCATCTGTGTACTGCAAAAGAATAAAGCTGATGTGTAGCTGCAATTAAATGAAGTCAAACACTCAGTAACAACACGCTGTTGAGTGAGGCGTTTCAGCCATGAAGAGGGGAAGGTCCCAAAGCAGTGTCCCTACAGATGCACGTGGATGCTTAAGGGAGTGGTTTGCAGGAAACCGCAGGCAAACAGAATCAAAAACCACAGTATAATATGTTTTCTCAACAGCCACAGATGAAGTTCTGCTGGGACATGAGAACAAAGGGTATTTCATACCAAGCCTCAACTCACATGCAAGGTAATACACAACACATGCAGAGGCAGGCACGTATCTGAGGGCACTACCCATACACAAATGCACCAGGAGGGCAGCGAGCTGCCTGCAGTGTCACGAGGTGAGTTGATACAAACCATCCCGAAGCTGATCCATGTCATCATCAAACACTGCTTCCTTCAGGGCAGTCTTGTCGTAGGTGTTAATGGTGTCAGCATAAGGATAGGGGTTGTATTCCCGAGCACGGGGCCCTGAAAAGGCGCGGGGAGGCTGGGTGTTCAGGAGGGAGGTTTTGTTATCCAGGGCCATCCTCCCGCCTTCCACAATGTCACTGCTTCCACGGACGTCACCACTAGGGAGAGCAAGGCCACCATCTCGAGACACCTGCGGGAATCAAGCAGAGGAAAAAAAAGGTATGTTCGAAATTCCATGGAAACTAGCATTTTTGGGGTTCACCCACCAATAGGAAAAGGCACAGAATTGTTTCCATGTATTATTTATACATAATACTTTAGTAAAACTGTGATTACTATCTCCTTCTTTCACACAACTACACCTGCTCAAAAATACCTCATGATCACAGTTTCTGTAACCACTCTTGCAGCATAAGATACCATATGAGCTGGGCACTTGGAGTGATCACAGGTCCTAGGCCTGTGAGGGGAAACCATCCAACATTTCTCATTACAGACCTGACTACACACACTCCATGGCAAAAGCCTTCACTGAGCCATGCTGAGCCTGAGGAACACTAGCACTGCATCCATTCTTCATGGGACTCACACAGTGAGCACATTCCACAGGAGGCCAGAGTTCAAAGGGAGCCAAGGGAAACAGTCAGAGAAACCCCGTAATTAAGGTGTAAGAAGTTAACAACCAATAAGAAGAAGAAGCCTGTAAGAATACAGCATGAATAACTGGATTTTGAACACTAGCAATCCACAGACAGGTTTGATCACAATGTTTTAAAATTTCATCTAGCTGGGGACATTAATCAACGGAATACTTACAATGTCACAGTCTTTCTTTCCATCACGTTTGATTGGCTCATTCAGGTCCTCTTGACTACGGAAACTAAATTTCTCAATCGCTTCTGTGACTCCACGAAGAGAGCTGTAGATTTCATCAGAGTTTAGGTTCTCCGTGTCATAATCCAGCATACTAAAGACCAAACGTATATGAAATGTTACAAATGAAATTGGAATCCGCTTCTGACTGTTAACAAAAACAAGCTGGAGACACAGCTTGGAGTACCCTTTCTAACAGTGACTTGTAACACAACATGGATGGAATCAAAGCAGAGTTCAGGTCTGAGTTTCCCCTCAAATGGGGCTAAAACAAGGAGAACACATTGCTGTAAGTGAAGGGAAAACAGGTCCACTGTTTCTTACACTCAGTAAGTGTGTAAGAGCCATAAGAGCTGTAAGAGCTACCTTCTGTAAACCAAAAAACCCTATCCCTAGTGTGGCAGTGGTGTAATTTAAAAAGGAAAATAATATCAATCACTATGAGAACTTAAAGAGTTGTGACAGCTGGTGGAAATGAAATCAGTGAAATTTAAGTTTAATAATATATGAAACTATGACAGATTTAAATGGAAAGGAAAATGTAACTTGACATAAACCTTAGTCTAACAGGGCCCGTTTTAATTTATAAAGCAGTAAAACCTAACTCACTTGCACAGTGTCTTGATAAAAAAAGCATTTCAGTATTTGGCCTAGGTTTGGAAATTGTCTCAGTCAAATCTGACACTCTGGCAGTCTATCTGTTCCTCAGAAAATTTCTCAGCAACATAAATTCTCAAAAGTTCTGGGATTCCTTGAGGAGTTACCCAAAATTCCATCTCGTGATAAAATGCCTTACATGCAAGAGGAGATGATATTAAAAGATCTGGCTAAAGAGAAGTTCCTTCCAGCTTCAAGAAAATAAAAAAGCATTATTGGCAGGGCTTTGCTCTATCTAGGAGAAGTTGAGTTTGCATGACAATCACTAAATTAATAGATCGAGCAAGAGAGAACAATTTCTGGCAGAGTCTCAGATCTCAGTAGAGCCAGAAGCAAATAGACTGAATCAGACATTTACATCAAGTTGTTTGTCAATAAATGGCAAGAAGTGGCTCCCTACAGTGGTGAATTACTATTTCATAATAATTTGGGAAGAATGACAGGATGGGCTTGAAGGCAGATGGCTGAACTGAGTTGTGTTCCTTTTCCACAAAAGAAAGATTCCCTATGAGGTGGGTGGGGGAAAACCCCAAACAAACAAACAAGAAAATCCCTTCTGAATTCTGGGTACACAACTGTTATTTGCAATGGAACCAAAAGTGGGATATTAAATACCTATTAAATATCTAGAACCACAGGGGTTTTTTTCTGGAAGAAACTTGGGAACTTCAGACAGAGGATAAGATTGGCTGCCCAATTCCTTTGGGATTAACACCCTGAAAATAGCCATAATCCCTGGCTTCCAAGCAATGTGTTTGCACTACACTCACACATACACATCAGCACCATATATTTTGGCAAAGAAACCAAAGAACAACTCTCCAGACAGTGTCTGGCAGGCCTGGGAGAATGAGAAATCACATAAAAGACCAAGATCAGGAAACAAAAGCTGTTCATAAACCTATAGAAGTCGAAGTATTTGAGGTTTTTCAGCAGCTGAATAACAGTAATGCACTGTGATTGCTTTCCAGACATGAGGCAGGGCAGTTCTTAGGTTCTTTAGAAGTACCAGTCAGGAACAGGAAAATCTTTGACTCGTACAATCTCAAAAACATACGTTTTGAGCTCAAGCATGTTTAATTCATAGATCTTAAAGGGTTTTTCATACAACTTTTAAGTGGGCAATGAAACCATCATTTGAAAAGGCACATATGACTGTACCTGTGTACATACACCAAGAGATGACATGACTTACCAAAGGTCACACAATTAAATCCATGGCAGAAAAACCAAGAAATCATCACAAATATAATACTGACAATAAATCTGCTGAAATCATCACTTCTTTCCTCAGGGATCAATTTTGCCCTACACTGTTAGCAAAGAACAATCAGAATACAGACTCTTCTGTGCTAAAGGACTATGGCAATTTCTCAGAGCCAGCAATCTGATACATTTGTCAAAGCACAAACCCACATTTTAATAAAAATCTAAAGAATCCAGTGATTTCATATGTCAGGAGTAAGCCTGTGTAGGAGGTCACATTATGGCTGTGCTCTGCATGAATGAAAACTCTACGATGTGAACACATCTCTACTGACAGTATGTGCACTGGAATACTTCACAGACAACACAATGGTGGGAATAAAAGTAAAATGGAACTACACTCACCTTTCAGGAAAAATTTAAAAAGGCACAAAAGGGAAAAAAATTATGACCCATGCAGAAAACTAGAGGAAAGGCACAGGATGAATAAGAAGTGAGTAGAGATGAGCAGTGTTTAGGGATGTCACAACATTATTTTCCATCTGCTGCACAAAACCAATGCAGCTGTCTGCAAGTTTATCAAGATACAATTTGGCAGTTTTCCAGTCTGGCATGAAATACATTTTACTTCTATAAATTGTTATTCAGTTTCCAATCCAAACTATGTGTAAGTAATCGACAGTTTAGTGTCTTCAAGCAGTACACAGTAACTCATGTCCTTGCACTTTCAGGCTCTGGGCTGGAATATATGTTACATTATTTCAAACTTTATTATCTGGTGTCAGATAAAAGAAGACAGAAAAAACACTCTCAACTAGTTTTATTTCAAAAATCAACAGGGATCTCCTCCACAGATATCGCTACAGTGTCCTAGCAGAGTCAGAACATTAATTTAAAATTTTTAATTCTGCAGGTATTCACAGAAGTACCTACTACTGCATTCTACTTTCTGCCTCAGATGTTATGGGTTCAGAAATTTTGAGCCCTCAAAGAAAAATTTGTTTTTCTTTCAATAGTTTTTCATTAGGACCTTTTGCTTTAAGGAAAGACTATATATAGTCCCTCCTCAGGTCACAGACATGTCCAAGTCAGGAGAAACCACATTTACAAATGGTCTGCTGCCAGGGTTTGAACTTAAAAAAAATCCAAGGAATTTAACAGAGATCTGACAAATCAAATTTGTATTCAGGTTGTTTTTTTTCCTTAAATCAGCATACAGCTTTAGTCCAGTATATTGATCCAAGAGCTGTATGCAGGCTGGAACAAAATGTGAGGGCACAGGAGGAGGAACAGATGTCAAAATTGAGACTGATAAACTCAAAATCTTGTGGAAAGGACAACTGTAATTTCAATATTACAAATTTCCAAGATGTTCCACGATCACATTGCACGAGGAAAGTTCTATGTGAAGACACTCCTGAGCAGTATGTGTCCATCTGGAAGTACTTGAGTGCCACACGCACAGTGCAGCCAAATTGAAAGATGCTTCCCCTGGTATTGTAATGTAACCAGTGCCTGCCAAAAGTGCTCAGCAACTGTGTTCTGCATTGGAAACTGACTGTGAAGCATCTTCCCTGCCATCTTCTTGAATGGGTATTAGAGTCTGGAAAAATCCACTTTTTTTTATCCCCACTTGCACGCTGCATCTTCCCCAAGCATTGAGCAAGTGGTCACCCCTGGTCTCTGAAAGCTATCATCATCTCTTTTCCTTTTCCAGCCAAAGCCTCTGCAAGTCCCACATTTGAACAAATCCCGTGGTCTGAAAGGTAAATAATACTGTGACACCTCAGACAAGTTGGTTTAACAGGTAGCTTGTTACCTGGGAGAGTAAGAGCGTCTGAAAGTCTTGTGGGAAGGAGCAGTGGGGATGGAGTTAGGCTGAGAAAGGGGAGGGGGGTGCTTCGACAGCCCATCTGCACTCCAACCCCAGAGCCGACTGCCGTGACCAGAGGAGAAATAAAAGAGAGAAAAAACAGAGAAAGGAGAGGGAGGAAAAAAAAAAAAAGAAACTATAATCTGAGTGGCTTAGTGCTGTCATGCTGCCTTGGAAAGAGAAAAAAATTAATAGAAACAAAATTAAACAAGAATACTCCATTGAGCCTCACAAGTCTTTGTTTTGGCCTTTATTATTCATTTCCATTTTTATTCCTAACATAATATGGTTCACAAAAAATCCAGTCCCTGCTTGTACGAACCAGTAGATTTTACAAATGGATATAGCCTCTATAAACAACTCCACTTACAATGTTCTACACAAACAAACCCTGGCCACATGTGTGTTCAAACTCTAAGCAGGTATTTCTAAGCAACACAATTTCCCTGGAATAAAGGAAAATTGGAATTTATTTTTTTATTAGACACCTGAAGGTACCTTGTAAAGTTTGTCTCCTGGTGCCTCTATAAAAGCCTGAAGTCAGGCCCTACACAATCAGAAACCCTTTGCAGGGCTTAAGATCTGATCCTGTTTCACCAGATTCAAACTGAACCCAAGTATGCAGCAAGTGAAAGTCAGTCTAGAGTGTAAATGTACCATGGGGACTTGGCCCAGGTCTCGGCAGACAAAGCTGGAAAGACTGGGTGAAACCAGCCTCTGAGTTGATTCAGATTGCTCCTTAAACTTTCACAGGCCTCTAAGTTATTGTATGACCCTGTGCCTTTGGGTCATGACATCCATTCCTGTGTCAATTCATCTAAGCTCTGCTTTTGTCCTTTTCCCATTACGATACATGGATTTTCAAAACCACCTTCTACATGAGAACAGATGTTTGAGCCGGGGGAGTATTCACAAGACCACTTTGTTTCTATTACACATTCTCTGAGACAGTTTTATTTGTATATATGCAAGTGAAAGATACTTTCACATGAGAAGTGACAAGTCAAAAATTGCTCCAGTGAAAACAGCAGCAAAGCCTATTAAAAAACTCCTCTGAAGATCAGTGTCAAGAATTTCACTACTAACCAGCAATCAAATCCCACAGCTATTACATGCCAGTATTATCAAGGAAATACCCCAGACTCCCAGACTGCTGATCAGAAGTCTCACAGCTCAGGTCTCACCTACCTGAACATGGGCCACCAAACAATGCAGGCTTGTCCTTGCTGTATAAAGTGGGTGGCTTATTTTAATTCTGTTTCCACGCCTCCGCTTGCTCAACTTAACACTGGAAGTGTCAAATTGTTTTTAATGGTATTTTTTTATTATCAGTGAAACAGCAAGCATGTAAACTTCCATAGCCTGATAAAACAGTAGCCTTTTATTCTGACGCATTTCCTCTAAAGATCTTTGAAGGACTAAATTATTTTTTTAAATTTTGTGTGATTTTTGTTCATTTGTTTTTAATAATCAAAACTAAGCACAGGCTTCTGGGCTACTAATAATGGCAGTAATTCATTCCAAATGTATCCATTTGATATTCCTTCAATTACGCCTACAAAATTCTAGGTGAAATGTAACACTTAAGTTTGCAGAAGTCGATTTACCATTCAGAAAACTATTCTAACACCAAAGGACTTCACAACTTAGCACTTTCCTTTTTGTACTACAACATAATTTATTAAATCTCACAAGATTTTCTCTGTCCAACACAAACTGAGCCATTTATCTGTCCTTTGCTTAGGAAACTTTCTTCTCTTTCAGTCTGAAGTCTGGGGGCTTTTTCCTATTACTTTCAGTCTTCCCAAGTGCCCTTCCCTGTTTTCTTTTTCAGAAAGCACGTCTTTCTTCCATAACTCCTCTCACCAAAAACTAAAACTGTTAAGGGAAAAACAAAAGCAGATCCAAATGCAAAAGTAACTCACAGATGTAGTGGATATGTTATAGTGACCAGGAAGCAGAACTGGAGGGATTAAATGAAGGCAGGACAAGGGACTCTGTCCAAGACCCTGAATGCATGCTACCTTCCTGAAGACTTCAGGGGACACCTAAGCAGATGTTATCATCTCGATAGGCAAATCAGCTGTTTCCAGAGTTCATTTCAACCAAAACATTCAAAATCTATCCAGACAACCCAAATACATGTACACATAAATACACATACACACAACTCCCAAACAAATCAGTCATGTGGAATACACACATAATACAGTAAATCTGTATCAATGAAACCTCGCTGACTAATGTTAAGGATATTGCCCACAAACCATCAGTAATATGGGAGAGGAGCTATGCTTAGCAGCATTTTCATATTCCTACAGAACCCAAACATCTTTTCTACACACATCCCAGCTCCAAAGACATGTATGCCTCTGGATTTGACTCCAATCTGTGAAGCAAGAAAAAAAATACAAGGAAAGCATAACCTTCAAAACCAAAGCTGGCATTAAGAACTGGAGCTAATCCTTCCACCTGACCACACTCAGGCTGCCTGTACAAGACAAGGGCAGGGACAAGGTAAGCACAGCCTGCACACAGAGCACCCCAGGAGGCAATGGGATACACAACCTGACTACAAACCTTTGGCAGCAGGCCCCAAGAAAATGTAAAGCCAAGCTCACTTTTGGAAGAGAGCTACACAAAAAAACTTAGAATCTTTATCCTTTTACACTGCTACTAGAGTGACTTGGGCATGCTTATGTTCTGAGTTTGTAGAGGGAAAAGTGACATTTCACAGCAATGCTGAATAGCAAAACCAAGCATTTGAAATGGAAACATGACACTGAGGCACCTATACCAAAGACTGCAATACTGCAGCATACTCTACTTACCACAATCTGTCAAGCACATCTTTCAAAGCCTCTTCTCTGAAAGAAGGACAAGCCGAGCTAAATTCTCCCTTCAAGTCAGGACCATCCCCAACCTGTGCTATACAAGACATTTTCAAGAAGGATGCAGCCCAGCAGAGCCTCAGAAGCTACTGCCCCTGAATTGCAGTACTTGCCACTGCCTTTTCTACCAATGGCAAAAATCTGCAGATATTGTTACAGCTCAGAGGGCACTCACCACAACAGAAGTACAGCTTCTCCCTTCCAAATATATTAAAGGGCTTTCATAGCAGCTTCCACCTTCACCTATCACCGAAGAGTAACTTTTAAACATCACTCTTGAATAACTAAACCCAGCAAGGAAGCAGGATACATTTCTCAAAAAAACCACCTATATTTTTGATTAAACATCTCCAAGATCTCTATAGGAAATGGAAGGAATGATTGTTTTCTAAAGGAAATTCCTGGCCAACTGCATCCATGGCAGAATGCTCTGGAGATATATGGCTTCTCAAACTAGTCCTTGAGAACAAATCACATATGGAAAAAACCCTTCAGTCTGTAAACCTAATATACTAGAAAGCAACAGCAACCATGTACACCGGATGCTTTAATCAATACTTTGATATTTGCCTTCTGACATCAAGAGGTGAGAAGAAAACAAAGACAAATAGAAAACAGTGAGTGAAGTGGCAATAAACAATTGTGTCCCAATGGCAAAACCCAAAAGGCATGGTAAAAGGTTGTGGAATTATAAAATAAGTGCCACATGCAAACACAGCAACAAAACCACAACGTAACCACAGGGAGACACAGTTAATAATTTCCCATGACAGAAATCAGCAGGGCAACAATGCACAAGCTAGTCAAAAAGGAAGCAACATAGTTGGAACCATTCCTCTGAAACTCTACCACTTAATTTCTTAATGAAACCTTTGTGGAAAAAGCTCTTAATAGGCAACTCGGCTTTGGCTTGCAAACTCTTGGTTTAGTTTTGAATTACAGCAGATTTAGAAGTCACAAAGATGTATTTAGATATCCAAAATTTTCTCAGGAAACCCCAATAATTCCTATGCTGCTGGAATTGGTATAATTATTCATTAAATGCTAAAGGCCTGTACTTTTCCTGACACACTGGAACTCACATGCCTAAGCATCCCTTCAGAGAGAGTTTTGCAGGTAACAAGGGTAGATCAACAGATTTCAGTGTAAACTACTATATTGCACTATGAACTGCAGTCCTCACCCAACATGGTTCCTTATGCTTCTTCCACAACCTGTCATGAAGAGGACAGGCAGACAAGGGCAGCAGAATTTAAGCTTTTCTAGTATGAACTTCTAGCAGAGCTGGTCCAGGTAACAGCTTGCTACTTTCCTCAATATGGTCCCAGAACACACTGTTTACAAAGTCATCTCCCCTGCTCTAAGTTTTAATGCTGCAAAACATCTACATTCCCAGCAGCCAAGGGTGTATTCCATATTGGCTGAATACAAAACTTTGGAGTAGATCAATATATTCTAGGGAAGCACCTGCAGCTTCAGCAAAACACCTGGTTGCAATAGACCTGCTGCCCAAAAGACCAGGCCACTGCTCTGCTGGTGAGGAGCCAGGTGAGCAATCTGGGAGGTATTCAGCACTGAAACACAGTCACCACCCCTGCTTGTCCTGTACAAACCCTGTACTATAGTCAGAAGAATTACTGATTACAAGTCCACACCTAAAAAATAGTCACAATCTGAAACTCTTGTTCTGAGAGTCATCACAGACTTTATGCAATGACATAGGCAATCTCAAAAGGATCTTATTCTAATGCTGCCAATTAATATTACCTTTATTACCCAAAAATGTAATTCTGAAGAAGGCCACGAAAGAAAATTCGTATGATAAGAAAAGACACTAAGATTGCACAGACAGCATGAGGACTGGAACACTGAAGTCAATCACCAGACACATATTATCATATTCAAACATTGCTTCTTTGTAGAAATCTGCTGTAAACTTATTGACTTGTTTTTGCTTTCAAAGTGAGTCATATTCTGCAAACACACACTCGGTGTTGAAATCCTTCAGTATTTTGCAAGGGGTTTAATTAGCCTGCCACATTACCTTGGAGACAGTCCACCATGGGAACAGTTGGTAGGTGAAGTTAAGGGGCTGGTTCTGCTGCTGGAGTGCCGGGAAGGAGTCCGACCAAGGGTATTGCTGGGGGAACCCTGACACAGAAGCAGGAAAACAGGGATTAGCAACATGTTGCAATGCACAGGCAGGAGTACAACAACAGGTCCAAACAGTGCCTCTGTTTGCTCTAGACAAGCTTAGCGCAGTTTTGATTACGCCTCTTGACCTTAAAATCTGCAACCATGGCTCGTGTAGTCATTAATATGCTCCTGAAAATAGCACTCTGAGGATAAAGAAAGTGTATGTGCACTTCTCTACAACCCACAGTACCTGCAATTTAAATACACAGCATGTATGGTCTGCAAATATTGCCAGAGAAATGCTTCATCAATCCAGCTTCTCAAACAAGACTTGCAAGGCTCCAAAATATGCTCACCATTACCCTGGCAATTTAGCATTCTAATTACACAGCTATTTTCCACATTGTCTAAAGCATTCTGATTATGCTTGTCAGGAGCATAAGCAAGCAGTCTAACTTACCATTTTTCCACTGGCCTGCATAATCTTTTATACCACAGCTAAATGAGTAGAAATTGCTCTCAATTCTGACACTTTTCACATGGAGTCAAAAGTATTACAGAATCCAGGCCATTTGCCTGGAAGCCTAACACTGCAGTTCTAGCTTACACTAAATTCTACTTAGGCCTTTGGAAGTGCAAAGATAGGAGGGTTCAAATTCCAGCAAGTTCACAAGATTTCCACATTAAAAAGACAAAAAATTCCCTAATCCTTGCTACTCTGGGAAGGGAAAGAAATTTCCTATTTAAATCTACTAACATATTCCTTCAATGAAATAAAAATATGTAAGAGCTTCATACAAAAGCAAAACAAGGTAATAGGCATAGACTGAGGTGACCTTGTAGGTCCCATTAAATATCCTGCAAGTGTCTTAACAGACAGTATAACTGCTGTTATAAATTGATCTCAATAATAGTCATAAGCCCAAAGAATCTGTGGTATCAGGATCTGTTTTAGCCAAAAAGTCATTACTGGCAGAACTTTCAAAAGCACCACCAACTTGAAAGCACAAACCTCACCAATTTTAATGCACTTCTAAGTCATTTTTTAATCTCTTCTGGTTAGGACTACATTAAATTTTAAAATAACTGAGTTTTTTATTTTAATGGTCCCTATTTAAAGCAACATCAAACAAAAGCCTCTCTTGCCATATTGCTTCAAGACAACAGTTACAGATAATTCAAAGTGAACATCTGCAACAGCTTATCAATGAGCTGCTGTCTTTGGGGCTCTGCTGTTTGCAAGGACAAGGGTCTCTCACCACACTGGTGTTACTGGAGTTCTTGAGGTGGTTGTGCAGGAGCTTGGTAGCACCATCCTGGAATGTTTTTGGCAAGGCACCAAGTAACATGGTAAACTCAGGAGTGTTCAATTCAAAGAGAGAAATCAGGACTATTTGTGCTGCCTGAAAAGAAGAAGAAAAAAGAGACTATCAGTTTTTGTTCTTTGAAAAGGGCATGCATTCTCTTGGTAGTGATCCTTACAGTAAATGATGTGTGTTTCATTCAAAAAGACTCCTCTACCAGACAAATCTTTGAAATGGATCATAACGAATTACTAACAGCAGAAGTTAGTTTTTGTTCTAAAAGCTTAAATGTATTTCTGCATTTATATCATTATTTTCCTAGATGTGTAGTGTACAGCTGTTCACAGCTAGTGAGAAATTCTTACCATTATCCTGTCCAGCACAGATTTCAGCTGAACAAGTTACTGCAAAGATTTACTGAAAACAAATAAAACTAGAAGTTCAAACACGTACGAAGACTCTGGGACTGCAATTTGGCATTCTTGTGCTTTTTATTTTACGTGTGAATGTGATGAGTTCTCTTCCCACCCAACCTCTTCTCTTCCTAGGGATCCCAAGTTTGTTTCATCAGATAATCCACCCCTCCTTTTAGGTCTTGACCACTCAGGCTGTTTCAGCAATAAAAGACTCCATCTGAAGTGGAAGATATATGAGGATGGTGACAACCACCATTCTCTCGACCATGGACAGGCTAAAGCAGATTTCCTAAATTCAGTAAGTGAAATCGAGGTACCACTAAAACAACTGAAAATTCTACCATTAATTTATTGCGCAGGGTTTGCTTTATGTGCTTCAGAGAACTTTTGCCAGAACAGGATCTCCCCTAATCCATTAGCAAACATAGAGCTCTGCAGGTCCTGAACTAAGAAATGGAATCAAATGGAAATGGAAGCAGAATAAATCACAGTGTGCAGAACTGAAAAAGTAATTAACATCACATGTTCTTAACTAGACTTCCCCAGCAGCATCCAACCTCAGTGGATGCATCAATTCTGTGGGCTTTTTCCCTGACTTTACTTTGAAAGTATACAAACATCAATAAAAAGAACAATAAAAATAAAGCAATGATGAAGGACCTCTGACAGTCTGCAGCAGCACCTTCTCCAAGGGGGGGTGTAGCCATTCACACATCGACTTCCAGAATACATATCTGGACACAAAGCAGTGGCTTGGGTTCACAGAGTTAAGCAGTAAAGCTACACATGCTCTTTATCTTGGAAAAGCATACACATATGCTTAGGAAGAGCAGACATTTGGGTTTGACCCTTTCAGTAACTTTCTACAATCTCCTAAAAATGAAAAATAACTTTGAAAATGGTACAGATGTAATTCACTGCTGTGGGGATAAATGTACATTCATTGTTCTCACCACTCTAAAGAAGCATTTTTTAGTAAGTAATGTGCTTCCAAAGTTGTCATAACTGATTGTATTTGCAATTCCTGTGCAGTGGAATTCTTCACAGATGATGAACTTGGGTACTCAAGCACCCTTCAGAGTGGAGGGGAATCACAGTACCTCATTGTTTCAGTGTGCAAACTGCAATTCAAGCTATACTGTTTCTTCTGCCATCAGCAGCAATTAGCAAAGCTTTGTATATAAAACCATTTTCCATCCATGAAAGTTTGGTAAGTATCATCTTTTTCATATAGCCAACAAAGGAATCAAGGCCCACAACACTCAATAGGCTTCCAAGGACTGCAGCAAACAACAGGTCTTCAGACTTCATTCCAGATGGATCATGCTGCCTCTCCTGCCAAAACTCCCACTGACTTGAACAGAAACACAGTATGTGATTATTCACTCCATTCTAAAGATCGGAGGATGAAAGGAGTGGGGAGACAGTTTTCCCCGTGACTTTCTCAACTCCATCGTCTACCCTCCTCTGACCTGAAGTTTTGGACAACTCTGCCATGAAGCCTGCCTGGCATCCAACAAGGAAGTGTATTTCTGTCCATTTTGATCCAAGAACTTTTAAGCTTTCACCAGCACAGTATTTTCTGTAATAAAAATATTACTACACACAAGAGATCTCAGAACAAGGAACAGCAGGTTGAAGTGAATGCAAAGTGACAAGTCATGCCAACGTACATTCCCGTTGGTGAACGGCATGCGTATCCTCAATAGTTAGGAATGGACATGCAGATCTTGTGTCAGAACAAGCAGGTCTCACACTCATTGAGATAAAAAAACCCAAAACAACAAAATCAAAACCCAAAGAAACCCCAAACTGGACCCCACAAAAATTGATCAACAAGGTTCACATATTGAGAGATTGCTTAGAGATTAGAATATCTGGAGTTATCAACTGGTAAGTCAGGAGCTGCCCAACAGAGATGCCCGAGATGCATCTCAGAGATCTGAGTGAAACCTGCAGCAAAGCTCCACCACAAACACTCATAGCACAGCCATTGTCCTAAGACTCCACTGTCCAGCAGTAGCTGAGAGAAGTTTCAGGTCTCAGAGGCCACTACAGTTTTGTTCCACTTTTGCATTTTGGCTTTAATAAAAACAGAACTACGTCTGCCCTCCCTCTTTGTACAAATACAGCTTGCCTTTAGGAGTGTCTGCTAGACTTCTGTATACCCAGTGCTCTTCAGCAGCTTTCCTGTCACCTGTAAAGAGTCACTGGGCTTTGAATGAAGTGCTTAACAGTAGCTCCCCATGCTCACAATCTTCTGTGGCCTCAAAGAAAACAGACCTAGAGTTTATGTCTTTTGAACTAAAGCCAAGGACTACTATAACCTGAGACTGGTGCTCCAGTAAAGGTTTCACAGGCAACTGTGGAGTTACATGGGTAAACCCTGTCTGTGTTCTTTCTAAATTGTCCTCAGATATGCAATAGCACTTCTAGGTTTATTTTAGGCAAAAGTCATTATTTGAAATTGTGCCCATAATTTCCTATTTAATATTTAATACACAAAGGTCTTGGTCCCTACCAACACAAGATCAACACTGTTACTTACTGGCCTCAAAAGCTAGGTCTGTGCTAACTTGAAATCACATTTGTAACATGCTCTAAGTTTCACTCCTCCAATGCTTCTAATACAAGTAATTTTACTTCAGTAATGAAGAGCATCAGGAGCAGCATTTCCACATCTGTTGTAATAGTTAGATCTGGACACACTTGATAATCCTCTAAGTTTTACTTATCTAGCATATTTTTACCTAATCAAAGGACATCTTCTACAGATAATGTTTCTAAGAATTTTAAGTCTGTGGATTTTCAGCTTGTGACAAACCAGAGACATTTTCATAATCTCTGAATTTCTGGACATCTTCTGAAAATCTTGCTTCATTAGATTACTGTCAGAGTAAATAAATATAACAAGCAATAAAACCCCTTATTTCTGTACACAATGTACAAACATTCTCCATGCAACACTCATGCTTGGTGATATATAGTCTGAAGAAAGTAATTTCTGAATTTTCCCTTGCCTTTGTGTCCCTGTACCATTAGTACAGAACACTAATCCATCTCCTTCAGTGACACATAACGTAGACCCTACAGGTTATCTAATCTTAATGAAGCCATTCTCTGCTGGCTTCAGCTGGAGAAACTCCAGTCACTTCAGAGCCTGACTATGCTAGAGAGGGGGGGTCTGGCTCAGTGTCAGGTTCTTGAATCATTTGCAAAGGACTGCTTATGTAACTTTATTATTTTCCTTATCACAATGCAGTAAGAGATCAGATTCCACAAGCCAGTAGCAGCTCCAAAAGTTTCACACTCAGGTCACTGCAATTCCTGCTGTCCAACAGTGTCAACTGCTAAAGGGACACAAATGCTTCAGCAATATCTGGTTTTTGTTTTTACCTAGATGGTGGATGATAATCAGATTTATCAAAATCTGTAACTTTCTCAACTTGGCTGAATTATAATAAAGCGTCTTTGAAATCTTTTGGACTTATTAAGCGAACAGATCAAGTCTAAGTGGAAAAATCCATTGATTTTAGAAAGGAAATGTGGTCAGTGACCTAAGGTTAATAAAAGTGCCTTAAGATTGCTGCTGCTGCTGCTCCAGTGGACTAAGCAGAATAAGCAGATACTTGTCTGAGCTACATGAAGTTAGTTTCCAAATTACTCAAACATCTATTGGTGATGGACTCCCAACACTGGCAGCCCGATAAAAGAAGGGGACTTTGTACCCTGATCCTTTATGAGCCTTTATGAGGAACTACAACAAGAGAGCTAACACAAAAACACATCAAAGCCAAAAATTACTTCAGACAAGACACACTTTTTTCAGGCTTCCGGTCCAGGTCTCTTTACACAGCTAGACAGTTGAGTTGAGACTGCAAACACAGTTAGTGTGATTAGTGCACAAGGCTTTCAGTCTACCTGTTTACATTTCTCTTCCAAGTTTCCTTCACCAGGCCCTGAGGAGGCTGTAGTTGTCCTAGCTGGCAAATCCTCACCCACCCAACTATGCATCGTCTGGGTTTGACAAACAGGAAAGTTGGTATTATTCAAAGAAAACACAGATTTCAACTCAATCACCTACACAATACACATGGCATCTTTTTGCAGAAGAATTTTGATCGATTTCTTGTCTCATTTCAAGTAAGGGAAACTAATTAAAAAAGCATTATTTGATGTCATCAGAAGAGCATTCCTTTTGGCAGAGGGTAGCTGAAATTAAATTCAAAATTAAATCTGGCAACAGCTCTCAGGCTTACAGATTATCCCTTAGTTCTTCTACAAGGCTTTGCTTTGGCAACCTCCTGGTGGCCTCCACAACCACTTGAAAACCTCTGCTGAGGTGCAGAGCCTAGGCAGTGCTGAAATGATGGCACTTGCATCAGGCCAGCCAGGAATGGGGGAATAGGTGCATCTCCCTGCACCTGTCCTCACAGATATCTCTAAGTTCAGAGGAAGTTACAGTTAAAAACTTGCAAACTCCTGTCTCCAATCTGGACATCAGTCTGATGGACCAACGCTGCCTACAAATACCTTTTATCATGTGATCAGTCTGGGCAAGAGCCTCACTTAACATCTACTCACTTTTGACAAACATAATCATATTCTGAATGCATCACACAGTTCACTATTCAGTCTAAGAAATATGTGGCTTTTAATAACTTAAGGCACAATGGAGCAGAGAAGCTCTCTCTCATGTCACTTGAATTATACTAAACTGCAGATCAAATAGAGATCCACTGAGATCAAGGGGCAGCACTTGAACATTAGGCAGCTTGTATTAGCACACATTGGCACACAGCTTCAATTCTCCAATGAGTAGCTGGTGTTAAGTGAGTTATTCACATCTACTGAGAGTTTGCAAGCTCTAAACAAGTGTTATTTCAGTGTACTTTCCAGCAGACAATTAACTGTTTGCTGGCACTGAACTAACAAACTATCTACCAAACCAAACCTTCTGCTTGTTTCTTTTTCAGGCCTAGAATCAGATGAGCAAGGACATCCACATTACAGACATGGCAATGTGAAGCACAATGGCTTTAGCAGTTTATACATAATCCAAGCACGTTAGCTTGAGTACAAGCTTTAAACACACAGTTTTCCCAAAACACTTTTATTAGCATATGCTGTTCATATCCACATCCTGAAAAGGAAGAATTTGTTTAACAGATTTAAATACAGAAACAGATTAAATCCATATTGCTGTTTTACACAGTACATACTTTATACATCACAAACGGCTTTTACAAGTCAGAGATGGTTGCATTACAAGTGCCAAAGGCATCTCACAAAAGTGACAGCAAAAAAGATGCAGCACCAAGCCACCACTGGATGACTGTTCTATAGCAGATTATGACTCATGTGTCCTGTTGTTTTATGACCTGGGCACAGAAAGGACCATGGCAAAAATATCCATTATTTCTTGAGAACCAGACATTACCCCAGAAATCAAATTTGATGAAGGCTACCCTGAGTAACTTTGCTGATAATAAAATGGCAGTTGTTGCAAAAACAGGTTTCAGGATCTCATGTCACGGTTACCTTTCATTAACAACTGAGAAACTTATAAACCTGGCATGATAGTCTGATTTCTCAGGCAAAAGTTCCCACATATAAACTACAAAAGAAAAAGAGCTACTGAAGTCATCAGGTTTGTAGTGAAAACATGCACTTTAGTATGCATGGATTTTTGAAATGCTAGAGCAAGTATGGCAGAATTACCTGTCACACTGCAAACAGCTCTGCAATGCATCATGTAAACATCACCTCTAAACTTGATTTGCAAAACAGAAACATCACCTATACCTGTGTAGGTGTGTGAGTGTTTATATAAATGACATGTACACACAAACATATTGTGCACAGACCATAATATAAGTGTGAGTATACACATTCTGTGAAGCTGTTTCTTCTCTTGTATTACCACACACTAGCTCTTCCAGCAAACAGAGTTATGTGCTTATATTCAAACTGCTTTGAGCTCAAAGCATCCTAGAAGGCTGTATAAAGTGGAAGGACTCCGTTTAAGGAAATCCACCCCAGCACCACATTTCCAACAAGCACATCATGATTTTCTAGCCACTAACATTGGGTGAAAGCCATTTTCCTTACACTGCGTACACTAAAAACATTTGGGCTCTCATAGCACTGTAGCATCAAATTCAAAACAAACAGAAAATGAGGAATGCTATTTTGGAAACACAGCTAGGACACAGAGATCCTTTTTGTTCTACTAGCTTTAAATTAAGTAAACACTATAGTCCACCAGGTGCCATTTGTCATGTTTTACACTATTTTTCCTAACACTGACTATGTTTTAAATGCCTGACAGAAGTTCCTCTGGGCATTTACACTGAGTTTGACTTTTTTTGAGATATTCTTTGGCTCAAAGGCTGACCTCAGCAATACAGACGTAGTCCTATTTAAGGTTCCATATACCTGAAATGAAATCCTAATGCCCGGTGCTCTGGTGACTTGGCTCATCATGGAGTCCATGAGAAGCACAAATCTGGTGCAGGAATACTGCCAGAGTGCTAGAGAAACCTCTGACCCAGAAAGGTAAGGGCCTGTGGCTGGAGAGTACTAAAATAATTTGCCATTTGCCAAAAGTATTCCTGCAAATGTCCTTCCATCATTGCTACTGTAACAGGCCATGACCAACAGCATTTACTGCTCAACACCAGTAGAAATAAGCAATGCCATTTCAGCTCACTAAGAGGCTCTGAGAGTGCTCTTACAGTGACACATCTGTCCCAGAGCAGCTGAAATCAGACTGATGCTAGATGGATGATTAAAACTTCCAAGAGCTTTTAGAGGTCTCATGGCATCACCATGCAAAGGAGCCTAATTTTCTTTCCTTAAGAGTGTTTGCTCTCCTACAGATATCACAGCAATATTTTATCCAAAGCTGCTCGATCTAGGATTTACCGACTGGTAAGTTTTGCTTATCGAAGTGACAAAACCAATATTTCTCAAGGAATGACCTTGAGGATTACTAGTTAAAGATGTAAATACATCTTCATTGCCTGCTTCAGCTTATGAAATATCTGTTGGCCTGCAGTTTTCTCTCTGAAATCTTCCTCATCTTCTTCATAATTCAGAACTGTTTCTCAATCAATTGTAGTGAAAAAAAGAAAACTGACTCCAAACTCATTTTCTTTGGATATCCCTCGACTTCACCTGCAAACCAGTGGTAGCAATACAAGGAAGGCCTTCCCCAAGGTACTCTCTCAGGAGGTCTTCATCTTCATGAAAATTAGAGCAACACAAGCACCCTCCTGGGGTTTTTGATTCAGTGCAATGGTTCTAGTTTCTTACCAAACCCCATCCAACTGTCTCTATTCAAGGGCAGCTTGCAGTGACAAGTAAGGCAGTTGAAAGAAAGTTTTCCCAGTTACGTAAGTGGAAAGCAGAACGTGATGTACACGTGACACAAGGCTGCCCAGAACACGTGAAAATGCCTTCAGGCTTGTAAAATAAAACCACCATAGGAATGTTTCATCAACAGAGGAGCCAGTCAGGATATTTGGAACAAAGGAAAAAATTTCTTCTGCCTTGAGATTAGTACTCCAAATACCAATCACCTTGGTTATTTATCTTGCTATTTATCAGATCTTGTTATTTATTGTTAGACCAGAGCTGGGCTGATTAACAAGATAGTAAGACTTGTCACTGGCCCTTCACCTCAGGAGGCCTCATTCCCCTTCAGCCTGTACAAGGTCCTTCTAAACACTAAGATCCTGTGTGCCCTCACAGCTGATTTCACACCCACAAATTCTGGCACTCAAGTTAAATAGAAGTTTCCATTCAGACAAGCCTTGGACACGAGGCTTCTGTAGGCTTTGGCCAAAGTCAAATGAGAAGCCTTATTCTAATTTCCATTCTCAAACTGATGGCTCTTTTCCAGGATCAAAGTATTTTCCCACACAAAGCCCATGCCTGTCATCCAAATTCAATCAGCCCTTTACCTACGTAAGGATTGCACAACAACTTTGCTGGCAGTATTACAAATAAAATGGGGAAGTTACTGACTTATGATGTCCTCACAGACTAATCACAGTATTGGCATTGCCATTGTGTTACTTTTCTGTGTGGTAATTAACTGTCTTTTGTAAAATTATTTCATCAAATCTTAAACAATTTCCAGAGGAAAATCAGAATTAACACCCTGCTACAGCAGGAGATAAATCAGTGCAGAGGAAAGTCAAGTACCTCACACAAGGTTAGATGCTACTGCAGTCCAAATTACAGCTCAGTTATCTGAAATCCTGATCTGTGCCCTGCCCACTGATAAGCTCTGCTTGGGGAAAAAGCCATGAGCTGGCTGCATGTGCAGGAATTCCCAACAGGTGCTTTTCTCACACTGGAACTACATCCCATCCACCCTGGACCCATCCAGGTCCCCACACAGCACGGCAGGACCTGCTCCTCCCCTGGGGCTTTTGCTCAGCATGGAGGGCAAATGTCTTCACCTTTCTTCTAGCACTGCTTGCAGGAAGTAAACCTTAAGCTGAATGCAGGGTAAACACCCACAAAGTACTAACAATCTTTAAAATAAAACAAATATTTACCCATAACACACTGCAGATCACCTTATTTTAAGCCTAAAGCTTGACAATAATTTTAACTGTACATAGTTCCTTGGCCACTATCAGCAGTTTAAATTGTTTCTGCCCTGAGAGGGAATTACACCATTTTGTCAATGCACACTTTAGTATCAACTGCATGTTCGTCATAATACATCACATTTTCCTTGTGATAACAGAGCTTATGTAACTACAGATGTCATTCCATACAGGACCACAAACTGTTTTAGGAAAAACAGCATTTCTTCTGACTTTTTCTGATCTCACTAGCTATAAAATATGAGCTGTAGTTCAAGTCATGTGAGATTGGTTAAGTGTGCTCATTAAGTGTGTTTAAATGCTGTCAAAAGAATACACAGTTATTAATAAAGCAGTAGCATTCAGTTTGAAAAGGTTTTTGGGCTAAATGACACGTTTTGTTCTATTTTTTCCCAGGGCCTTAACAATTTGTGGCTGGAATTTCCATGACCATCACAGACAGTAAGTAGTAGTAGTGGACAGACTATCAGTAACAAAAGGATAATCTCAGTATAGACTGAAAATATAACCAATTTCCTGTAGAGACGCCTTGACTGCCATTACAGGATCAGATCTGCATGAGTAATTGCCACGTGCACAGAGCAGCCAGGTGCCCTTCTCACTGACAGATTATCACCAGTGTAAGGAAGTTTGCTTTATCTGCCTCTGCTTAAAGGTAAACCCCAGACAGAACAGCATGGCCACCACACACAGATGTTACTTGCATTATGGCAGAATTCAGTAAATCAGACTTGGGTGAAGAGGATATTGGCTGTGGGACTCCATTTCTTGGGGGAAAGAGTCCCTGCCTGAACGAGGACCTGAGCAGAAGCATCACTGTTCCACCAAGTCAGCCACAGTCACACCTCCAAATTGCACTACACTGCCCAGGAGCCCTCAGTACCACGAATGATGTGCACTAGACACTTGCAGGAGCTGAGTTCATTGCACTGGTAGTCTTAAGACCAGATTCTATTGAAAAAGCACCTATTTTTACACTTTTTACAAGCCTCTCATGGTACTTCAATCACCTGAAGACAGAACTGATTGTTCTCCCCAATAGTCTCCACTGGTGTCTGCATTTTCAGGTTGTCACAGTGCTTACAGGACATGGTCTGCTTTGCATTTAGAAAACCAACAGATCTTGAAGGCCACCATAATACCTTCCACAAGGGCAGAATCTTCTGCTGCTTAAATGAATAATCCTGATGTTAAAAAGGTACTCTTTTTCCCCCAAGTTATATTGCCAAAAATGCACAGCAATATTTAATTGTGTTCTTCAGAACGTTTCACCTGCCTACATTGGCTTTTGATAATCCAATTCACTATTGCATAATCAATTTATATGTATGTTAACTACAGTCCTGACAGAGATAATGGTCAATGATTGCTTATAAATCCTTTGCTGCACTGTTTCTTCTAAAGCCTCTGGTTTGTACTATGTTCTTAATAAAATCATAGTACAGCGATGGTATGATGAAATAAAGATCACCTATGCATTTGTTTTTAGTAGTCTAAATTAGCTTACTGTGTAATAATTTATCTGAAAACTACTGGCACCAAAGGCAAATCCAAGTCACATGCAGGTTTAATAAAAAGAATTTTGATTCAGAAATCTCTTGTCAGTCCCAAGGCACGTGCCCAAGTACTACTCAGGCAGAGTTTGCTGGAAGTTTTGCCAGAGCTGTGCACACCATTGGAACAGACAGAAGGGTGGACACCACACAGTGAGCACCTGCTCCCCACAGCCCACAGGGAACAGCAAACATCCAATTTTTCAGCTGCAGCAGGTACTTTCTGCTTCCCTTTGCACGCAGCAATGATGACCCCTAATGGTGGAATGTTTCTCCTGCTGAGCAATATGAAGAGATTTTGATTTTCCATGCATATTTCTACATAAAATAATTACAACTTCCCCTCAGAGCCCAGCAGCAAAGTAAACTGCTTGAGATTCACCTGAACTGTATCACAGAAGCAGCTGCTTTGCCTGATCAATTCTTTCTGACTTTGGACATGGAAACATTAAAATGCAATCCATACTCCAGATCTAAGCCCAGAATTTAAAGTACCCCTTTTTTCCTGAGGGAGACTACCTTAGAGAAGCAAGTTTCAGTTACAGTGCTGTAAATAATCCCTGCAGGAAGTCTTCAGAAAAGAGGACATTCCTTTTTCCCCCAGAACCAATCTGTATGCGAGCAAGCAAACAGCACACACCCAAACAGCTTCTTTGAAGCCTTCCTTCAGCTGCTGGATAACACTGCACAAGTGTGTGGCAGTACATTTGATACCAGCAATCTGTTCATCAGAATTAAATATAAGTAATTTTGTTATATCCAAAGTTACAAAATTGCATGTTATTCTAGTAGTAAGTCAACATTTTATGTGGATATAGTGTTAAGTTCTCATACAATTTTTACATTCTGGAATTATTGATATTTGGCTGGGGTTTTTTAAATCCAACTACATCTCAAAGCCTTTGACTTCTGCTGGAAATAGAAGGGAATTTTAAATTGTGTTACGATACAGTTTTATGTATATGACTACATAAAACTAAGTCTTGCTTTTCTCTTGGGAGAGATAAGTATCACTACCTGTCCCATTTTAGCTTGCCTGACACTTGCATGGAGAGCAAGATAAAGAACAAGGTAACTATTACCCAGGCCTGACCTAATTGTGTCAGTTTTTTCCAGGTAGAGATAAACACACAGCACTTGAAAGAGAAGGGTTGAGAGCCCCTGGCAGCTTACTGATTTGTTTACTTTCTTTTAACAGCATTGTAACACTGAAATTGTGCTAGCTTTCAGTCTACAAAGCACAAAGCCTTCACCGAAACAAAATACAAACCTAGAGATATTTCCAGAATGCTCAAGAAAAAGCACATTTTCAAACCATGACCTCTTTTTGTATGGTAATGGTAGTTAAAGTCACACAAGTACTCACTAGGAAAAAAAATATATTAAGACATGCTTCAGAATTGTGTGTGGACTGAACTGACAGTTTTGTTTGGACAGCGAGGTACGCAAAAGCCAGGCTTAAGTTAGAGTCTAGTCACTGAACTTTTCATTACCTTTATGACAGGTTTGTTTGGTTTTTTTCTGCTTCCCGAAGAGCAATACTAACTGCAAATACTTCATTGTCCTGCCTTACCTTTCTCACATCTGAGCTCTTTGGTTCTGTAGTCCAAGTTATAATTCTAGATACAGCAAGTCTTGTCTCACTTGAGTTCACAAAGTCTGTTGGATCCATCTGTCTTGCCAAGGACTCAATATACTTCAGGATAGCAACTTTGACCTGAGAAATGAAAGTGATTTGTGAAGCTCAGGAGTTGGCAAAGATGCATTTTTTTCATAGGAACAGATCCCACTACAGATTGACAAGACTTATATCACATGGTGAGGAGGAAGCATCCCTGGGACATGTCTCCAAGTTACCAATATAATTTCTATATCATGCACATTATACCTTCTCATGAGTTCTATGCTTTATGGTATGCCTGACATGACAAGCTAAGACAAGCATGTTGATGCTTTAGTGAAATAGCTTTTGATACTGACCTTCAGATTTGGTGTCTGGGTCTGATCTACAATAAACCTCATCAAAATGTTAAATTGTTGATCAAATGGAAAAGAATCCCTGTCCAAAGGAAACAAAAGCAAATATGTAATGCAACATAAACTAAATTAACTCAATACCTCAAAGCTAACATAACAGATTTCAACACACTTTTCTTCTTGGTAACTTTACCATCAATAAGAGAAACTCTAAGCTTAAGGATTAGCTAGTTATTGACACAATACTGGGGAAAACTGCTAAATCAGAACCTTTACACACTGTTGTTCTACTGTCTGTACACTTCTGGCATGACTGTCCATTTCATGTCAGACTCTGCTTTGTTCCCTTACCTCTAGAAGCAGCTTGATTTATCTTGTCCTTAGGGTTCATACTTTGTTTTGATCTCTCTCTCCTCTTTTTCCCCACTATTTAAATGTAGATTATTACTATTTTTTCTTTCCTTTTTTAATTATCCTATTTCTAGAATGAGCTGAATTTTATTGTAATGGTGTCCTGTGCTGGACATCCTTTGAACAGGACATGGAGTACAGAATTGGTGTGAGTACTGCAGTAGCATACAAGGTCTTATCCTGACCTGAGTGTTACTTTTGTCTGAACAACATGAAAGAGGTGCTGAACTTTGTGGTAAAACACCTTTCACATTCTGAATACTTCAATTTTTTTTGGTACCTGTCAATCAAAAAAATCTGGTATCTAAGCACACACCCCACAAACCCCTAAAATTAATCAGTTATACATTTTTTAAATTTATGCTTTAAAGTTATTTATTTAGAAGAGAGACAGGCCTTTTTAATTCAATACTTGAAATACTGTTACATAACTTTGTCCTCCTTTATTCTTCTATTCATCAAGACTGAGCCCTCAAAATACACAGCACTGCTAGATTTCTAAAATCACACCTTCCTGTAATCCCCAAAAACCTCCACATTTGCCATCTGTCACTCTACCTGGTGACATCCAGAGCTTTTTGAACTTTTGCTTGCACAGACCCCAACAAATCTGCTCCCATTTTCTTTAGCAACTGGGTCAGGAGAACAAAAAGCCAATCCTGCAAGTCATCTTTATGAATGATGATGAAATCAACCAAGGTTTCCAGAAACATGCTGAAGACCTATAAACAAAACAAGTGTCAGAAAAAGAAATACAGTTCTTAAAATAAAAATATTCAAAGGAAAAGGGGGTTTACAGTCTGAGTTTCAGAATGATTTTGTTATAAACGTTTCATGAATGAATGATTTTAGTGACTACATTGCTCAGGAAAAAGAAATCAGACAAGACATGTCTAAAATGTGTTGTATTAAAATACCACACGTAACGAATGAAGGAAGGGGGTAGAAAACACTTACTCTCTGTTGTGAATTCCACGGCAAAGCAGGCCATGCAACAAAACAAACCACTCGTTAGCACACAGAGTGATCAAGGATGCAGTTTCTCAACAGATAAAAGACACATTCATTGAAAGTTTACATTTTCTTAAAACACAATCTCTTCTCAGAAGAGTTACTTAAAACATAAAATGCCTTGGATCAGATTCAGTCTCCTCAGTCAAGAGAGCAACTATGTATGTTTATATACTGTGATATGAACAAATCTATGTGTGTTTAACACCACAACTAATGAATTTGTATAAGTAATTCTATAAAAGCAGTGAAGATGACAGATCACTGCTGCCACAAAGGACATACTTGAGCCCAGTGTGCAACAAACTCCCACCTTACTCAGAAATTAGAAATAATTTGCAAACAAATAATTATACATCCACCCTTTCTACTACACATACCTTGGAGAACCAAAGCATTAAGAACTTACAGGTAGGTACTAAAAGCTTGGTGAGACCTGTGGGACAGCTGGTCCACAGTATAATTAAGGCCAAAAATGCACATTTTGAGCAAGACCTGTGACAGGCCACTTTGCCTGCCCCTGGAATTTCCACCTGACAATCATTTCTTAAAACTGGTTTACCAAGAGGTCTTGACATACAAAGATTTATACAACTTATTCTTTCTCAAAGTGCATTTAACCCAACTGCTGATGTTTTTACACAGCCATTACTGTGTAAAATTCCCTATTCCTTTCTCTCTGCTCCCCCCTTAGCTGTCCAGTGAAATCCACTAGTTCTGAACATGACTATGGGCCCTACCTCCCCATTCTGTGGCCTACTTCTCCTCAAGAAATGTCTCTAAACTCATGCCACAGCCTTTAACTTCAAAAGTCAGTGTTTTAAAGAAGGCAAAGTAACTACATTAAAGACCTCAGGATGAGATTCAGAACAGTATCTTGGTGAGACAAGGTGTGTTGTGTACACCTGCTCTCAGGTGTACACAACACACAAACCCCAGTGGCTGTGATGCTCATGACCCCTCATGGACCACTCTTCCCTGTATATCACTAAAAATACATGCTGGAGAACTGCAAATCAAACTGAACTTCTGGCTCCAGGAGGTGACCTCTGAAAGGCATTAGGCTGCTCCTCAGGAAGCACAGAGTAACCAGCTCCTAGCCACGTAAGAGAGACTGAGACACATCCCCTCCTTGTAACACAAATGAAAACCAAGGAGATTTTTAAATGCCAGTTTTCCCCGGCAGATGGCAGGGGTAGAAATACAAACCACTCATCTTGGAGCAGTGTCAAATCTGCACACACAGTAATGTAGGAGAGTGAGCCAAGGCTTTGTGATCTTACCTTGCTGTGTGGGTCAGCAAACATGCGAGTAAATATTTCACACAGCCTTTTTAACTCGACTCGGCTAAAATACATAAATAAAACACAACATTAATGCCAAAGTTTTAGTTGCAGAAAAAAAAAGGCAGCTAATAAATATTAACAGCTGAAGGATCTAACCTTCTTTTTTTCAATGTTACTTCAGTCAGACTTCTCAAAACTTTGTATACCTAGGCAAAGCCTTTACTGGCACTTCAGTTTAACTGCTGGAATCACCAGTTTTATATTAAGAATCTAATAAACAGTTATTTTTTTAAATCTTTAACCAGACAATTGTATTTTCTGCTGCTTTTATTTTCCTCTGTATTCTGGATTCCAGAAGACAACTTGAAATGTGCACGTTTGTGAGACACTTAGTTTCTGTCTGGGTCTGCTGAACCACTGAATCATGCATTTTTTTCACCTTAAGAATAGGTTTTTCAAGCCTCCTTTGAGTTAAGGATTTCAAATTTTCAAGTAAAATCAGAACTTTCTGGTTATATACTAATCAAATCTTTTGGTTTAAATTCCCAGTTGCTTCAGTAGTATCAGTCTAGAGTAACAGATTATTAACAGATCAGAACTGACTCCAAAGTCTGACGGCAGGCAGGCATATTGAGCAGCCAAACATATAGAAATGGAAGAGACATTAACAAACAGCAGCCTATTAAATCAGAAGATAATTACATCAAGGAACAATCTAAGTTCCAATTAGTAACAGATTATTAGGTGCTCAATAGTGCCCTTCTTATGGTGGGGGAAAAAAGAATGATGCATGAGATACTGAGCCGGAGTCAAATGCAGAACTCTTTGGTGCCGAAGCTCTTATCTGCAATGTATTGAAAAGCCTTAGCTCTCCTGCAAGGCAAACTGGCAAAAAATACAGAAGCTCTTCTTGTTTATAGTGCAAACAAAAACAGAGCAAGGCAGTTAAGTTACATTTCCTGCATACTACAGATGCAAATAGACATTTTTCACAATTACTATAAAACCAGTGCAACTAGAGAAATGAACACTGACTGCTCAGAGAAGAGTTATTGAAGATTTTGACTATAGGGAATGTATTTCCAGACCAACATTAATTCTACAATCCACCAACTTCTCTCTTTCTAAAAATAATCTTCAAACAGGCCAGAATAAGGCAGTAGTCTACAGATACTTTTTGTTAGATTGTTTCGAAGTAACACAGGACTTTTTTTTTTCCCCCCAATAAATCTATGCATGAAAGGCTGATTAAATTTTAAAAGGGCACAAAACCAATGGGTTTAAGAGTCTGGTAGGGAGGGAAAAGTCTTTGTAACAACATCACAGTAAGCTGTCAGCTTAATTCAGGATGAGGCTGCACAGGCTCAAAATGACTACAACACTCTCCTGACATCATGCAGATTGCAGCTCTCTGAATGAACTCCTGTTTATTACTCTAATGAATTTTCTTTCTGGACAAAGGTTATATAAAATCAGCACGTATTTGTGTGTCTGTTTCTAAAAGCTCACAGACCCAAAGTAACAATGCAAGTACTAAACTGCAACAGGCAGCGGAAGAACTTTTCCTTAAGGGACTCTTTTGCCTTGTTCTATTTAGAAGACCTTATGGGGAGCCCTTAAAAAAGTAGGCCACATGAAGCTGCATGAAACAAAGAGGATGGGTAAGTGCCATTCCACTTTGCATGCAGGTCTCTGGATATGCAAATCCCAGCTAACACAGGATCAGCCATCTTTCAGTTCAGAATACTAAAGAAAACCCTGCCACTTCACTGCCTCCTATTATTAACGTGTTACACCACAACAGAAGGTATCAGGTTTAATTAGAAGACAGACTTGCCCCTTGGACTAATGACCTTGATGATGTTCTCAAGACGCCGTGGGAACAAGCAGGATGATAAAATCTAATCATTAGAACAGGCACCAGATCAACTCTGAACCAAGGAGGAAGCAGATCAAAAGAAAACCAAAATGAAATACCGAGAACTAAACACAGTATCAAATTAAAAAAATAACTGTGAAGAGGTGTAGTTTCTGGGACAGACTTAAAAATCATTCAGGATCAAAGCTAATACAACTTGCTAGCTTGAGGGACTGGTGACAGCACAGTTCAAACACTACAACCAGCAGGGTTGAAATCAAGAGTTTAATTCCACCAGTATTTCTGCTAAGATCTACTGACTTGGATAAACAGCCCATCACCAAAACTTCTCAGCACTTCCCTCCTTGTGACTATCCCCAGCAGCACTCCAAACCTTGCTTATAATCCTCACATACTTTTGTGGCAAAATCAAAATCTCACCCAACTTTTTCATACAAGCAATGAGGTGCCACAGTTTTGCCAGACAGTTTGTTAAAGAGAAAGAAAAAAGACAGCATGCATGGTGGAAGTATCTTTTAAGATACTCAGAAATAGACCACATCAAAAGCATCTCTGATCTAGAGACTCTAACTACCCATTTTAAAAACCTGTAGCACTTCCCATTTAAGGCCTGTATCACATCATGTGAAGTGCTAGGATATTTTTATGATGGCAAGAAACCAACTTTTTCAGGCCTGCTCTCACTACACTTTCATTCAGACTGTTAACATGAACCATCAAATTGTTTTCAGCCAGTGTGAACCTCTTTTAAAATGGAAACAATTGCACAAACCCAAGCAGGGAATCTCTAAACAACCACTTATAAACTTGGCCATAATTTAAGTACGTACGATTCATAACAGAAAAATAAAATTGTCACAGCTATTCGTAAATGTTACCTTCAAAGGAGCCAAGAGATAAACAGCTTGTTTCAAACACTTTCTCCATAAAATAATGGTGAAATGGCCTGAGAGCCAGTTGTCTATTTAACATGACCTGGGGCCACAGGGAGTTTCCACGTGACTGTTGGTAATTCTAAGTCCTACTGAATAATTCTAAAACCTCTTTTAAGGTGTGATGTGCCAAAGGTGTTTGAAGGGGTGTTGTGTTTCTCAGCAAGGGAAAAAGGTCTCTCTCTCGTACCACATGCAGTTTCAGAGTTGGTATACATATTTCATTGCCCTAAGAAACTTCCCTTTGCATTACACACTACACCACGTATAGGACACAAGTTTCTGATATAAAATGTTTCAAGAGTCACAAACAGGATCTATAATTACACCTAACACAGCCTTCATAAAGTGTCAAAGAACAGCCAACGCAGCACTATCTGATCTCAGCTTTGAAACTCACATCCTGAGTCATTTTAGAGTAAGTGCAATATTTGCTTCTTCAACTAAATTGCTATGGGAAAAAATATTGAAGGTTCAAACAGACTAATGTAAAAATGGCACCACTCCTTAGGGATGTTTACAACAGCACCACTGTGGGAAATCTCAATGTGCTGCAACAAGCACCTACCACTGGAGGTTTTCATGAGATGGATGAAGGCTACAAGAAGACAGCATGCTTACCTGAGCCCTTTCTACATCACTGCCACAAATTTTACTGATGACAAAGCAAAAACCCTTCCAAAAGTTACCTGCAGTCCCACACTGTGGAGACAAAGCCTTCACAGCCATGGAAGACACTACCTGTCTCCATAAGACAGGTATATAATACCACCCTCTGGCTGTAGCCATCCCTAATTAATTATTGACACCAGAAAACTATCAAGTCACCTCAGTGTCCGTTGGCTTTTCAGTAAATTCTGAAGACCTATGAGCCCCTCTTTCCTTTCAGACCAGTTGGAGCTGGCACAGTGGTTCAGGACCTCAGCCACATCTTCAGTCTGGCGCAGGTAGTGTGGAATGCCCCCGTTCCTGGAGCCGTAGGAGCGCTCCGAGCAAGCGCTGGATGCGTCGCTGTTGGCATCGTCGTCTGAGTACATCCCATAGGGCTCGTATCTTCTTCTCACTGGCTTTTTCTGGAAAAGGGGAAACTTGGATTTACCAAGTTATGTACAGCTACGTCGATGCCAAAAGAAAAACATTCTATCTGCAATCACTAAAAGGAAGATTAGTGCTACTGTTATAGTGACTGAAGTGTTTTAAAGATGTCACCATGCATTGCCTGCTTACCTCTCACAGCAGAGCAAGACAGACCCTACAGATTTCAACGAGACTGAGTGACTCAGGGGAAGAGGGCCTGTCTTCCCCAGCGTGAAAATTATTTATTTCTGCCCAGTAGAATTAAGTTACTGGTAATGAAATTAAATACAATAAAATGTTCTGCTGGCAATAACGGTCAGTTCCATTGTTACAGATACTATGATGATAGAACTTCTAATTAAAAAAAAAATAAAGAAATAGCTGAAAGAATCTGTGCTGGCATGCCCAGTGACTTTGATATTGATACTGAAGTGACTCTAAAATGCACTGGATATAGGACATGACAATTCCTCTGTTAGTCTGGGCTAGGATTCTTTCCAGAGGCTGCTAAGGGAGTTGAGTACTCAAATCCCACTCATTTCCATAGCATGGCAGTAGAGGACCTAATTCCCTTAGGTACATCTTACATCTTATGTCCTTATAGAAAGAACAGTAACATAATTATGGCAGCAAAAAAAAAAACAAACAAAACAAAACAAAACAAACCCCTCTTAAATAAACCTTAAAAGAACAGGGTTGACAAGATAATGTATCAAAAAAAGATCATTTATATTCTGAAGTGTTTGCTACAGAATTCCTTCCAGAGTCCAATCCTGCAGGTCTTGGACTTGTGAAGCCAGCAGAGTTTTGCTTCCACAAGGACTGGAGGATTGAAGCATAGAAATTAACTCACATGCGGTATCATGGGTGTTAGCAACAGGGTGGGGAGAGTTGGAAAGTAGAAATAAAAAGTCAAGAAAGCACTAGTACCTTGCTCCTGGAGTCTCCTAACAGCTGTAGGCAGGAAAATATTGAAGGGTGGGAAAAAGCATAGAGAATTATGTCAGAAGCTTATGTAGGGTTTGTTTTTGCAACAAAAACGTATAGCAAATGTGTCTTAGCAAATTAAAAAAAAATACAGTTTTTGCAAAATAAAAGTGGGTATAATAATGCCTGACTTTATCTCCTAACTGTTGAACTATTCATATTTGCTACAATTTCCCTTAGGGAGCTTGGAGGTGAGAATATCTGTTAAAAACTTTTTTAGGAACAGATCTATATTCAGAACCTCTTTGCTCACTTTTCAGAAACCTGCAATGAAAGATACCAGAGATTTTGGTAGTGATTTCTCTTTCCCCATATATTACTAGCAGTGTTTCATTTTAGAGTCTTGCAAAGAAATTCAGATGTGAGGAAGCCACTATCTACAATACAGCACATTTAATCAACTTCACTCGCCAAGTCTTCTTTCAACCCACAGTTCTTACACCACACTGTTTTGAAGATTAGCTTCTTTTAAGACCCCCTGGTTGGCACTACTGGCTTAAAGACCTTACTTAACAGCAAAGTTTCCATCACCCTTTGAGCTCTTCTGACAGACCCAAGCACTGATTCCCAGTATAGACATTGTGGGTTTAGGTCAAGTCCAGCTCAAAGAGAAGTAGTGGATCCAACTGGAATTGTACAGAGGGAGTAGAGGTCACAGAATGACCCACCATGTTTTATTTCAATTGAGGATTTGGCTGAAGCCATCTTTGGAGAACTTCTTCTCATTTCTTACTACATGGAAAAGAACTCTCTGAAAACAAGGTTACTGGGTAAAAGCTGGCATCACAACACTCTCTCAAAAGGAGCCTGCACAGGCTATGTAAATTGCCTGTTGTTAGAAGGCAATGAAGAGAAAACTGGGGTGGTGGGAAAGAGGGATCAACAAGAATGCGTTGCACCTCCTGAAGCCGTACAAATTCAGACTGATCAAGTCAGCAGCACCAGCTAGTTTCCAGCTGGACTTAAGTATCTCCCTTTTAAGTGCTCAACCCTTCAAAATTTTAACATTTCAATTTAATGTTACTTAACTTCCAAGCTGGAATATTTAAAAGAGCACTCTGTAAGTCTAGTTGAAGATTAAGGCACACCCAAAGAAATCTCAGGGTTCAGCAGTCAATTAAAACACTGACACTCTCCTCCCTTAAGAAACACGTATTCAGCAGCTGCTCACATGCAGGAATAAAAGCTGATTTCGTTTACACAGGCAAACCATTGTCTGTAATTACATCCTGAACTGCTCTGATAGCAAATTTGAGGTGCTGGAAGCAGAAACTGGCTCACAAGCTGTTACATTTGGTAATGAAAATGCTCACTAGTGATTCAGCCCACTAAACGCTACAGTGCCATCCATTATATACTGCTCTACCTTTCTTTGTCCACAAATACTTTCTGTTCTGTTTCTGAAAGGTAAGTTTTCTAAAAAGGGCCATTTTTCTAGAACTACTCTAATAAGTGTCATGAGCTGGGTGACAATCAGACATAAAAAGGAAAACGTTAGTCATCCTTGGGGAAAGTGAACTAGGAAATGGAGAAAGGCCATCTACCACAAACACTGGTGACACGGTTCATCTTCCTAAAAGTGCATCTGAGACAGATTCTGAGAGATCTGTCTCACGATACATCAGGAAATCCTTACCTCTTTCAGGTCTAGAGCTGGAGAAGACCCATGGGTACCCAGCTAGCACTGTATAATAATTTCTCCTGCCTCTACACTATTCTCTCCCCCAAATATAAGAGGTACATACAAAGGCTTAGAATGTGCCTTCTGAAAAGCAGAAGACACTTTCTGGGTTCCAACAAAGAGATACCATTATACAATAAGATTATACAGGACAGCAACATTTTTTAAATTACATACAATTTACTAGGAAAAGCAGTGGATGTTTGGAAGTATAAGCAACAAACTGGACAAATACAATTCAAATTACACCGTAACTGCATGAGATGGTACAGATTCCATGCAAGCCAAGTTATGAGCTCTCTGAGTATCTACCCAGGTGCAAATAACACAGGGCAGAAACTTGTTCTTGCTGAAATCTGATCAGGAATTGACACTAACAGAGAACACTGCTTTTCTGACAAAATCTTCATGCAGGTAATAGGACTGATGGAAATCTCCAACCCCACAAGTGCCGAACACCGTCACAGTGCTGGGCAAAATCCTCTGACAGCAAAGTGAAAGGCAAACAGCTGACTCAACACATCCTGCAGCTGACACACCAAGCCACAGCACTCTGTCTGACAACAGCTGCAGAGAACTGACTTGGAATGAGGAAAAACATACTGCTGCCAGTATACCCAGAGTAAAAACAGCAAAAGGTAACTCTACAGCATCAGACACTGGCACGATCAGAATAAAGCTATTCAGAAAGAGAAGAACATACGTACAGGTAACTTTAAGCCACTTTCCGGTGTTGGAAGCATTTTGTATTTTTCCTCTTACCAGTGCATCGGCCACAGCAGCCTCCAGATCTGTGCTGGTGCTCAGGACTCGCATGGCATTCACAGAAGCAGGCATCCTGCCTGGCTGTCCGAGCCCAAACCGGTCTGCACAAAAGACAACAGTGAAAGGGATTGTTAAATGAATTCACATTCATTTGGAATCCTAATCAGGTGCCCAAGTAGTTCTCCCCATGGACTCTGGGAACTCACAGTGCTTTTCCATTAAACGCCCTTTTACCCAGAGCTCCAGAGAGTCTGCCATTAGGGTAAGAAATAAACTATTGTTTGTTGGGCACTGGAGGCAATTTTGGATCCTCAGGGCAACTTTTCATTTATTTATTTTAAGCTTCTGAGCAGGGTATCTATTTTCTGTTTCTTTTTACTCAGTTGTCTCAAAGTTTTATTTTAATGTCAGAGGCAGACATGCCCATCCCAATCTGGCACTCTCGGAAATCAAGAGAGCTCATTAACTTCAGAGAGAAAGAACCGTGCCCAGTGTCAGAACATGTAAATACTCGAGCACTCATCTATCCTGCAGCCTTTTCTCTCAGGCAAGGATGTGAGACTAGCAGCACCAAATTAGTCTATTTTATGTCTCAATGCTTGATTAAACTGTAGAATATACCCTACACCTTCACAGTATAAAAATCAAGTTAATAACTCACTTGTGAAGTGACTCCAATTTCTAGTTCTCTTGAGAAGTTTACACTCCAGAGCTCTATATCAAAGCTGGTTTTGAGCAGACAATATAATCTTTTTTCCCTTTGAATTTGATGGCAAAGCTCTCAATGGCATCCAAAGCAACGGCACCGAGTCTAAAATGCCATTTACACTCCTAACATTAATTAGTTTACTTTATCATTTGCCCAGTCTACCAAAATAGTTACTGAAATTAGTTTTCTTAGCAAAGCCAAATTCAGAAAGGTTCACTAGCAGAGCTGTGAAAGAATCAGTAACTTGAATATCACAGGCCAGGTTCTGGCAGCCAAGTCCTTCTAGAAGGGGACAGATCAGACAGCAGATACTGGGATCCTGGCTCTGGTCCATAAGCAGGAAGACTGGTCATGACCTTCCAAGTTTGTTTTTTTTCAGTGTGGGCTTGTGTTTGCTCATGGAGGACTTAGAATATCCCTCCTGGAACATACGTCACACCTCTGTCCCTGTACCCACACATGCCAACAGGAGTTTTGCCAGCAAATTCAGTGGTGCATAGATCAAGCTGCACAAACCATTTAAGAGACCTTCAGCTGATCCACATCAAGCAGCAGGAGAGGGGGGTCAAGTCACACAGGTCTTTTCATAGTTTATCTATGTTTAATTTAACCATGGAAAAATACTTCTTATCAAACTGCTGAACCATATTGTGGATTTGCTCAAAATTGAGGCTAAACATGGTATTCAGCAGCTTAATGTGCTTTTGGGGAAAATACTACTTATCACACAATTTCACTGTTTTTTTCTTTATGAACCTACTGCACTATCTTTTAGGGATTAGCTCACACTGACATGCATAATTTATATCAGAGATTGAAGCTGGCCAGTTCTACTGTCCTAATTACAAAGTTTTGTTTAAGATTAAGCTACCACAGGGAAATGGGGAAGATTTTTAAAATCCAAAAGATTTTTAAAATCCAAAAGATTTTAAAAGTATTTTGAAAAGAACAAAAACCCTGTAGACTAATATTTATTTCAAATAGAAGTGGTAGGTATCAAAATTTACTGTTTCTTAGAGTTATGTACCCAGACAAGACATATCTGATTTACAACAAAAGCACATTTTCTACAGAACACATTACAAGGGAAACAAAAAATAAACAAACTTCTTAGAACTACTGCCAAAAAGTAATCAAATCATGACATTTCACAAAGAAATAAAAGTTGTATGTGTTATTACTATCCCCTTTTTTAATGCACTTGGGTTGAAGAATCGCTTCAAATATGAAGATGGAATAGTGCTTTATTCCTAAAATGGAAAAATCTGTGCACTCTTAACAGAAGTGCAGAGATGATAATGCATTAGGTGTGATTGAAACTGAAGTGACTACAGAGATATATACACTAAAAAGCTGTACTGAACAAAAGGGTTTTCATAAGTGTAAATGAGATTGGTACAGTACTGTAAATGTTAAGTTCTGGACATGGTTTTATATTTAAAACCAACTCAATCACATTAATCAAGTGTTACTGAGATCAGAATTTTGCTTTAACTTTTGAAACCACACAGCACGAAAAATACCACTGTCGTTTGTTTTCAAAGAAATTTAGTAGTACATTAGAAAAGGGAAGATAGTTGTTTCGGGGTTTTTTTAAAATGAAGAACAAAATGACAAAGTAATTCAATTGTAGATCAGTTTAAATACCCAGCAGAAAGAAAGAAAATTGAGCTTTTTTAACACATTAAGTACAGTGTGGCATGCTGGCTTCTATCTCCATAGCTATCAGGAATCTTCTGAACGACTTTGTTCAGTGACTTTTAAATCTGCTGCACCCAAGTTACTCTGGGCTTCTCCCCAAGACACTGTTGCCATACTTGAGTGCTGAAATAAGACCATAGGAGAGACCTCAGTGCATAGGAGAGACACAGGCTCCAGGAATAACCACTACAGCCAAGCCTGGTGTTACTGGGCAAGAAATCTGCAGATTATGCTCTGGCCACATTCCCCTGTCTCCCTGGCAAGACTCACTCATTGTATTTGTTACAAACTTGGTAAAAATTTGCAACCACTTTTATTATTAATTAATTTTGCTATTTCTCAGAAGATTTTGGCCTTCTGTAGTACACAGGTAATCATACACAATTTGATTATGCTTTGTAACAAACCACAGGAGCTAAACATGAAGTGACTATCACAGGAAGCCAAAAGCAAACAAATCTTAAATCTGTATTACAACTGAGCTATTTAAAATATTTTTAACTGTTTTGGTTATGCAAATTCAAATTGTTATCTGAAAAATCCCAGTCAAATCAGCTTGCATAATTTCTGTTGAGTAACATGATACGGCAAATGTTTTGAGAGTTTTAGTTACGTTTAAGACAGTCATTTATAACTAGACTCATGAGCAACAGAGGGTTTTTCACTCCCTATTTGAAGGGTGTTAATTAAATAACTTTTGTATAACAAATTCCTTATATGATTTTAGCCTCCAAGAAAACACTGAAGCCTTCATCTTCTACATTATCTTTGTCCCCACAATTAAGTCTCTGTTGTCCCAAAGCTAAGAGCCCTCATTCAATTCTTTTTCAGATTCCCAGTAAAATATCCTTATTTCAAAAGGAATGTTGTGTTCTCTACAACTGCAAATCCAGTACAAGGGTGGGACAGAAGCAACTGGAATCCAGAGATTTTTCTCATTACATGTAACCATCACCTTACGCAAAGCCCAGTGAAATTAAGTGACTTTTTTCTTTCAGAAACTTCCATGTACTTTGGACAAGGCCTTCAGAATTACATGAAGGATGGATCTGCATGTGTTATGCTCCAAAGTTCATTTTGAAAGGTCATCAGGTGCTTAATTTTTGCTGCTCTTGTGTATGTTGGAGGGGATCCCACAAAGAACTTTCATTAACAGAGACAGGAGTCCACAATGTTTAGTAATAAATGGGATGAAACCCATCGGGATCCCGTCCTAGGCTCTGGAAAGCGCTACACTGCTAAAGAGCAAACAGAATTTGCAAGTACTCTGCATCAGTCAGGATTTAGTCCATGCTGCACAACTGATCCAATTTACAGGAGAATTGAGAAAGCCCTGGATCACCCTTTGTATAAACACTGTTCACAATGTTCCTAAAATACACAAAATTAAAAACATCCAATAAATGAAACTCAAAACAAAAAGCCACGGTAAACAAAACCAGAACAGAAAGCCCCGCAGTGGTGAGAAGCACATGCCAAGTGCTGGCTGATGCACACGATGGCAAATGTTAAGATGGTGTAAAACAAGACTACGTATAAGAAGCGGATTCATGCAGTTAGCGCTTGTTCACCTGACTGCCCAACAGAATCAGCAGTGGAGAGAGCACTAGTGGACCTGGAATGACGTCGAGAAGCTGCAAGTAGAAGGAATGGCAACACCCACAGGATTAACACACATTGAACCCGAGACAGAAAATGCCACAATCCAAAGGGGATGCGTGTGACCGCTACCGGCAGAGGTGTTTCATAGTGACAGGGAATGGCGCTTATGTGGATGCGTAACAGGTACAGTGCAAGCCCCACAGCCACGCCTCCGCCTGTAGCTTCCCCCTTCCCCTCGTGACCATTAACACGATGCATGACAAAACTCATTTGGAACAATCCCAAACTGGGTGCAGCTCAGCAAAAACACCCTGATGCACATCAGTCACGTTCCAGACCTGCAGGTCTGGCAGGCGGCTGTCAGGAGAACGTGGAGCACATAACTACAGAGAAGGGTTTAGATGTGTCTGATCTAAACCCCAAAGTGAAGCCATGAGGAATGGTTACGAATTGTGCTTGCAGGTATTTTTCCACAACATTCTAGCCTATGCATAATAAAACCAACGTTAACAAAGAGAATGCGTAACCACACAAGGAGAAAGAGTCATACAGGGAGGTCACCAACCACTGCAGAGGTCCTTGGGTTGGTTTCTTTTCGAAGTTAACACACGTACACACATATTCAGGTGTTGCTACCTCCAAAGGTCTCTTGCTTTTAACGAATTTTGCATACATGTTTCTTGAACCTCAGTATGTACATGCAGAGCTAACGAGAATATGCACATCACACACCCATCTAGAATGACACATGTATACAAATTGTTAAAGGCAATGGAGCACACACAGTAGCAGAGGAGCCTAAGCCAAATATAGCTCCCACTTCAATTCCCAGTTGTTAGCAGCACATCAATTACAAATGCCTTTGGAGAGGTTTTCAGTTCTTGGATTCAGCATACAAGTGAGTTCTTTATGAAAGCAAATGAAAAATGGGCCCAGTCATTCCCAAATTACAGAAATTTTGTCTTTCTAAAGAAGTTTTCCCTAGGTCTAGCAATGACATGCTCACCAGCTCAAAGCAACTGACCCAAGAAACCGATTGTTCATTTAAGCAATTCATCACCACAGATTCACTGAAGGCCTTGTTGCTTTAACATCATAACTAGTACTGTCAAGAAACTGAAAAAATAAAGCAGAATCACCTTACAATACAAATAGGCTTTCTCAATTATGCACATATGTGTGCAGCAGAAAAATTCTAAGTCTTCTATTTAAGGCAAAGCATTCATAAACACAAATACTAATATAATGAAATAGGAATCAGCAACGTGAGGAAAGAAATTTTGTGGGTTTTTGACTTTGAGAGCTTCACTAAATGCTATATGCAGTGCGGCCTTTGGCCATTGAGAACACATGCATTTATTTGAGGGAACAATTCCAGTGACATTGTGAATAAACGCATGAAAGATTTACTATGATCAGTGCAGGATTTTGGACTGAACTTCACAATTAAGGTTGGTAGGTCACAACTGCTTTTCCTCCCAACCATCTACTGTGCCCCTGTGGACACCACTGCAAGATCAGGACACAGGGAGAAAAAAGAATAACAAAAAAATTTTAAAACCTCACATCTCTGCAAGGAGGCTGAGTATAAATTCACTCTTGACTGTTTTTACTAACTTAGGAAGCAGGACTCATGATACACAGACATGCATATCTGCACTGCAGCCTCAAAACAAGCTGCAAAACAATAGGATGTCAGTGCTGACACTGACCATACCATTAAATGCAAGAATCTTGTCATTTACATTTAGTTACTCTGAGTATAATTCACAAGTATACAAGTTAATCTTTATAAGCAAAACCAGACCATGCACAGCAGGATTATATTACCTTTGCATTATTGCAAGATTAATTGGGTTCTAAAAATACTGTAAGAGAACCACATTGTTTTGGCTTAAAATGACATATATAAATTTCTTTGAGATGACTTACACACCACGTAATTAACAAGTTCATAAACATATTTGATCTTAAAGCATTTCTATGAAAACACAAGAAAAAGTTAATAGGATAGCAAATAGGGTAACAACTACATTGGGTTACTGTTGTTACATTGGTATTTCCTCCCCATGTAATTTATGGCCTAATAACAGTGTATTTCTAGAAATGCATTACTCTTCAGGTAATTAAAAATCATGAGCTAAGATGAGACTCTTTCCTCACAATTTCCTCACAGTGAAAGTGTAACACACATCTGTAACTGAGATTTTATAGTAAGAGTCAGACAGCTCTGGTGGAAGTGTACAAAGCTCACACCAACCATGGTTCTGATACACTGCATTTGTTTTTCAGAACAAGGGTTCAAGACACTACTTCAATTACTGTATTTTCAATAAAATAAACAAAGCACAGCACAGTGACATAGAACACTGACAAGTAAACACTAAAATCCAGCCTACTTATACATTCTGGCTGGAGAAAAAAGAAAAATTTCATCCAAAATTGAAGCTAGGCAGATTAATTATAAAAATAACCTACAATTGTGGATCTACTGTCATTTTCTAGAGCTGCTATTAAATCAGCTTCATTTAACAATAAAAAGTTCATCTATTTATCTTAAAGAGCTATGAACCAAGTTATAAATCAAAGTTGAATTCCTTCCATTTTTCACCAGAAGCTGAGATATTTATCTAAACAGATTATTTTATCACTCAATATAATGAAGTCATTAAACCCAAAAGCATCTCCAATATTAAAACTTGTGCAATGTTCCATTTACACACTACATCATATAACAGTATTTTGGCACTATGTGCAAAATAGATACTCTAACACCATTCTTCATTAAATTACTATATAAATGAAGAGGGCCTGGAGATCAACTGTATTTCATGTCTGAAATGACAAGTTTTGATACAAGAAGTAATGTATTTAGTCGAATATATGATATGGTATTTGATCAGAAACATTAAATATCTTGCTGTATTCAGCACTGTGCAGAAAAACTGCATATGGTAAGTGTAATGAGATTTTCTATTTGTACTGTACACTTTAACTGCAGTTTAGTGATGCTACTTTAAAATCTCAAGTCTTTCCCTGGTTTTACACTGCCTGAAAGTTTCCTACAAAACACTTGCTACTTAATTGATGATTGACTGTCCTGTAAAACCTCTACAACAAGAGAGCTGCTGTCTCCACTGGAGGATTCAGGATAGAAATTATATACTGTAACTGTACCTAGCTGTAAGAAAATCGAATCATGAATAATTGAGTCACTCAACAACAGGCTACGATGCTACAAAACTACTTCACTGTGACCTAGAAAATCCAGGCTTGCCCTCCCATAGATTTCCATCAGTGTTATCAAGCGAAGCACAGCAGCCCAATACAAGCTGATTCAATGAAACTAAAAATTGCAGAAGTTCAAACTAAGCTATTTCCCTGCTAACAGTGAAATGCTGAGAACCAGAATTGAAGCATGCAGAAGAAAACAGAAGGGGGAAAAAACCGGGGTTGGAAACGGGGAGTGTCAGGAATCCAGAGGACAGAAAAGAGCTCATTCCACCTAGCAGTGTCTTGAAAGAGCAATCACAACAAGGGAAAAAGGAAAAAAAATATTGACCCTTAAAGCTGCAATGCCTACATGTACTCACCAAGTGGAGGGAAGCCCCGAGCAGGGCTTGTATCTCGACTGCTCTCACGGCTGGTATCACGACTGCACCCCTGACTCATGCTGGGTCGGGGGATACGACTGCTCCGTGCTAGCATGCAGCATGGAGAGTTTCAGAGAAGGTGAACAAGTTTAATGAGGACAGAAAGCTCAAAGTCAAGTCACAGTTCTGTTAGTTATGGTAATTATTACATTAGTAATTACAGTTTGCAGCAGCCTGCTCAGACTCTTTAAAAACCAACTACCTTACATGCTGAGCTGTGTTTGTGATGTGAAATTTCAGCAGCATTAATGTCTGGCTGACAGTCTGCTTTTTTCTTAAGCAATCCAAGTTTTGTTATTCAAGTAGAGCAGGAATCTTCAATCATTTAGGGAAGCTCTACTGTTGCAAAACAGATGAGGCTGAAAGAAACCCTTCTGGAATATTTCCTCCTTAATGCTAAAATAAACACTCTTCTGGAAAAAAATAGCAGACAAAAATTTCTTTAAGTAATCACAATCCTGATATGATATTTTTACATAATTTGCCTTTCACAAGGAGAGTTTTTTTAACAAATATCCTAAGGAAAAAAAAGGTGTACTGCACAGACTTGCAGAGATCTTTCTCCAATGAAAGATACTGGGGAAAAAACATTTAGAACCTGAACACCTGAAAGACAGGTTAAAAAGTGATTTGAATTTGAAGAGAGCAGTAGCTTCAGATATTTAACAGAAGCTAACTTCTGCTTCTCAGACATTTCTAGAAGCTTATCTTTATGGTTTTATATGCACACAGTTTGAGATATATGCACACTTCAGGGGAGCTTTAAACTATTTTCTTTACTTGGACAAAACCCTACATGTTTGCAGATGTTTGAGATCCAGCATGTTTTAAAAATATTTGCAGAAAGTTATTTAGTAAGCTTTATGCCTGATAAAGAATATAATATTTTCTTAGGGCAAAAACCAGCAGTTAATTGTCAGTAGAACTTAATGACAAGAAGGATTTCCCTAACTGTTTTGACAAGGCATGTTCAGGAATCGCCGCTGAGGAATTTTCTCAGGCACAAAGTAAAACCTAATCTACCAGCTTTGATAACAACACAGCAGAGGTACATATGCATAACATGAATGTGCTAATACTTTAACTGTATTCTCGTTTTTATAAAAATAATGTCATTTGCATGCTTCAGAATATATATATATTCTCATAAATCTCTATTGGTTTGTTTACAGAACTTATATGCCTAGACTCAAGCTGAAGTTCCTCTATAGTGCTTTAGTGCTCTCACATAGAGTGGCTATATTAGCATCCTTCAAGCAAAACAGTACAGAACAAAATAGAAACCTTCATATTTAGGCTTTAAAATTCAAATAGAGACTTCTGCCAGATTCTTGGTTGGTCAAGCCCCTCCTAGTTTCGCAAAACCCAGTTTGTATCTCTCTGATGACTTAATGGTTCTGATGGTTGACCTCTGATGTCAGACAATGCAAGATGAGCTATCCACCAAACTGATTAGATCACCATGGTGTCTAATGATACTGAGTTAGATGGTCTTACAATAAATAAAACAGACTAAATTATAAGAACTACATGAAATTAGGGTCTATGAGCACAATAACCCCATCTCAGATGAATAAGGGAAAAAGCCGACAGGTGAACTACAGGTAAAAGTAACACTAAAGTTCTCTACACAAATACTTGGTTTGAAATTGCAGACTCTCTAAAAGCAAACTTCTCATTCTTGGGTCTCATGCTTAGATGTAAATAATGGCAGCCTTCACATCAGGTTTGCACAACCGGTCATTTCTCTTAAACAGGGAAGATCTGCCCATCTTTTCTACAATACAGCCCTACTAAAAACAGTAAAAGCTCTTTAGAGAGGGAGAGATGTGAATGACTAAAAAAATTAGTGGGAGCACACAATAGATTCTCCTTCCATACCAGCTAACAGCAGCAGAATGAAGTATGAAGAAAATGCATTTTAACTGCATTGTCCTACACTAGTAGGACAGTGCTACTGATGAAGCATAATACTGACTGCACAAACAGAACATTCAAAGCCAAACAATAAAGGATTAATGGTCAAATAAAAGGGTTGTATACTACTGGATACAAAATAAAAGCATGAAAAATAAATGGATTGAAAAGAACTGGAGGATGAGCCTGCTGTGGACTCCCAGGCACCTGCCTCACATTTTCACCACCAGGTTGTGTAGAGACAATTTTGTATCAGCTACTCAGACTATTTCCTTTAGACAGTGCCAGCAGTAAAGGCCAGCAGTGTTGTCATTTAGCTAAGTCTCTCATACTGTGACAGCCTGTCTCTGCAGTGCAGGGAGCAAAAGCAGATAGACCCAGTCTCAATTTGAGAACTCTCAACCCCCAAAAGCTGGACAGAAATCAAGTAAATAAGTCGCAAAATGGATTAAGAGGAGTAGGCAGCATAAAAGCTGACAGTGTGTCCACAGCCAGTTCTGCTGTGAGAAAGTCTAGGACAGGACAAGGATGAGTTGTTTTCAATAAAATTCCAACTTTTTAATGTGTACTGTACATCCAAGTTTTACCAATTTCATCTGGAAAGTGTGAGCACTTAGACATGGCTCACACCATTATTAAAACACATTATTAGGCAGTCTTATGCCAGTGGAACCAAAAAAATGCAAACATCACCAGCAGAACATGAAAGTGTCCCTGTTTGCCAATCTACCACTTGGAAGAAACTGGTATTTCATTAGGGTGTGAATTTTAATGATTCCTAAGTGGAGACTAAAAATCAGCAGATGCTTTCTTACATCAATACCAGCATTTTAAAGACTCTGAAATTCTGCCAAACAACCAAAGGAAAGCTCTGCAGTGGGGAACACCCAGTCAAGGCAAGTCAAGAACTGTCTGCAGATTTTCAAAAAATGTACACAGCATAACCCCAACAGAAGGAGTGCTGCTGCATGAAACTCATAGACAGCTGTGTCTGCTCCACTTTTTGGACAATGGCTGTCTTGAATCTCTCACTTCTTCAAGATGCACCTGTGCCACACGATCTACAGAGCTTCCAACAGAACTAATTTCAGGCTGATAATTTTCAATCCATGGGAAATGGACATCACCTGTTTGAGCAGATGATCTTCAAGGGGCCCACAGAAATACTCAAGATTAAGTGGACTGCAGTCCTCCTTCCTCACTAGGATATCATCACTAGTAAAACTCACTGAGCAGACAGCAGAGGCAAGCTTAAAACTGAAGTGTCACAAGCAGAACCATCTAGGTGACCACGCAGGATCTCAGCACACTGAATGTGCCTCATTGTGCTGCCTCTGGGGAAACAGAACCTTCTTCAAGGTTCCCAGCACACGGAAGGAATCTACTTCATGGATACCTGTAGTCACCATGGAAATCAAAGCTAGCAGAAAGGTACTGATGCTAGCAGGTATCCACATGCAGAGGGCTCTATTATTGCTACTGCCCCAGGAGGGCCTTAGAAACTCCAAATACACAAACAGATGGTTTCTGTATTTGGAATCAAGGTGAGTGGGAGTCTATTTAATGAAATGAGCAAACAAAATAAAATATCAAGGAAATACAGACACTGAAGCAACACAATAAGGAAGCATAAAACACTGTTAGCTACTATGTTATGAAGTAGTAAGTACAATGGAATAATGGTATATAGCTGACAGCTCAAAAGCTATCTCCATCTGGGTCAGTATCACAACTTTCAAAATCCAATAAATAGAATTTTTGCAACTGAACACTAAAGTGTCAGACACTCCTGTTCCCATAACAGCTCAACCCAGGTTGTGTCCATCAACCTGGGGGGAATAGGTGAAAGTCATACATGTGATACATGTCAGAGCTCTCTCCCACTCTCAAAGAACAAGCACTGATTGTGTTCTCAGGGAGCACGTCAGAGAAATGAGATACAAATTACTCCTTCAAAAGAATTCAAGGCTCTTGTAATATTCCTGAAAGCAGGCAACCCAAGAGTGAGGATTTTACACAAGGCAATTTCACTTCAGGTGCTCGAGAATGTTTCAAATCAGACCACGTAATAGATGATCAGCTTAAGCATGTGTGATGTACCATCCACCATTCTTTGCTTCCTGCTAAAAAGCAACGCTCTTCTACACAGCAACAGCAGAACAATTACCTCTAGTATTTGGGAGGCACTTTACATTTTAAAAGCAACGAACAGAAAAGCACAATGTATTTATACAGAGCCCATAACATAGATCAGACAAGAGAATAACACTGAATTTTGAAAAGCAGTCACAATGAATATGCAGTATTTTTTATGAATCATAATGGCATAAACAGGTGCTTTAAACTCATTTCGGTATACTGGAAAGAATGAATAAAATACTTCTTTATTAATAACCTCCTCTAAATAAAAATGCAGCTCAAATGTAAAATATACAACTATTGCTAAGGCAATAGTTACAAATTTAATTGCCAGCAGAAATGCTACAATTTCAATCTAAGAGTAAAGTGTTTGAAGATAAAAAATAATTTAGTATCAGTATAATTTAAAATGTTCTTCTTCTACTTTAGCTACAAACTTATAAAATAATTTCTATTAAAAAATTAAAATGTTCAGAAAGCACACTGAATACCTTTTCACTTCAACTCAGATACCCAAAGTTTTATATATATGATATTTACTCACCTTACTTAAAAAAAAGTCTGCTGACAAATTTGAAAATAGAAACTATTACAGAATATTTACATAACAGTCACTGAGACAAGAGTATCAAAAGCAAAGCAATTACTATGTAAGTCTAAAACGTGTTCTAAGAACGTGTCTCCAGGATATTAAGGATGACAGAAGCAAACCATTTAAGATGCAAAATTTCTAAAATATTCCAAGAAGGTGCCTTTTGCCCTTGATTCCATGTGACTGTAAAGATTGCTCAACTCATTTTAGGACTAAGCTTAAATGAGGTCTTTTTGCTGTGATGGTTATTCACAATTGTTCTTGCTTCCTAATCTAGTAATATTGCTCACGTTGAATTTCAAGCAGAAAACACATCGTGACATCTTCAGGCTTACTTTGAAACCATAAGCTCAACCTGGAAAATTGAAATGACTCTCCCATAAACCACAATCACATTAACTTGTCAGCTGAAAAGGTCAGAAGAATAACAGTAACATGAACAGTTTCCTAGTCAACAGGAAAGCCCCTCCTTCAAGCACGCTGCCAGCCCATCACTGCAGTGACTGTTCTTACCTAGGCCTATTCTGTTGGGACTCGTCTCCCGACTGCATCCCTGGCTCCGAGGAATCTTGCTGCGCTTCTCTGAGGATGATGGCACTGCCTGGACTCTGGATGTTCCACTGCTCAGGCCACCATAGGAGCTTCCTAAGAGCTTACCCGGAGAACTAGACCGGCTACCAGCTAGAAGAGAACCAGAAATAAGGAAAAACTAATTAAAACCCCCCCCAAGATTTTAAACATGCTGACAGCAAAACTGGAACACAATCAGCTCTATGTAAGAATTTAATGCAAATCCCTCAGAAACCGAATAGGAGTGTTCTCTATAAGCTTTCAAGAAGACTCAGGAAAGCCTGTGAACAATGAACACTGACACCAGCAACCCTCTGCTGCCCATGTAGATCCAGCCCAAAGCAGACACTGCAGTGTATGAACACCCAAGTTGGCTTTAGGAGAGCTTGTGGAGGTGCTGGGGCAGCCTTGCTGCAGTAGCAAGGGATTTCCAGGCTGTCTCACCTCCTCATAAAGCAACACCAACCAGGCTGTGTGCAGAGCTGTGCTGCAGTGCCCTGGCTTCTGGCACAGGCCACCTGCTGCAAAGCAGCTCAGGCAGCTTCGTGCTACACTGCAGTGGTGGCATTGCTTTTCTGCAATGAATCAGTGAGAGAAAATAAAAAACCCATCACATCTGAAGAGATCAGCACAATAATGGGTAAATCCCATGGGCCTCACACTCATAGAGATGCTGGCTTACTTAGGTCTGGCTTGTTAAATCTAAGTTATTTATTTTTCAGATGATGAAAATTTTTACCAAGTTCAATAGCTGGCCTGTTTTATTTTTCCTTGTCTGTTTGAATAGTCCATGTTAACTTTACATTTCTTCTAAGAAATGAGTGAGTCCCTGAAAATCTGCTGTTGCTATTACTATTTCTGCCATTAAACTTATTTGCTGGAAGAGCAAGGAAAAGTATATTTCAAAGGGTTGCAAGGCTTACTCAGGCAGGCTTACTTTTTGAACCAATATTCACACTGATTTCTTTCTGAAATGCATCTACACATCTCACAGAAATTTCATTTCTGTATACTGTTACAACTGGTAAGAGTTGAAGGCCGTTCTTCTGTCTTAATTTAAGAAGGTATGCAACTATTAGTCTCATGAACAATACCATAGCACATGTATAAACCTACTCCCCCCTCCAATTTCTTGGCCAGAGCCATTCCAAACCAATCAAATACACTCCAATACTGTACATGGCACCAGCTCTATTCTCCCCACCCCTAAGTGGCAGGTGCCAGTCTTCTACACAGCACCACGACCTAAAAGTCATCTCACTGGTGTCAGCAGGGATGTACTGAAGGAACTGAGGGAAGAATTCAGCCCCTGGGGTTCGAGCTGCAGCAGTGAGCCAGCTTCGACATCAGAACGTACGCTTACCATGTCTGATGGTAATCACTGGGAGAAAGCAAAATCACCTGCCACACACATTTTGATTTGTGACTTCAACAAAATGCTTTTTACGTCTTAACAGTTAGGCAAGAATGAGGAAAGCTAAAAGCTTAGCAGTTAAAAAACGTGAAGGAAATAACGTGAAAAAGCAAGAAAGGGAAAACGTTTCTTACCACCAGCAGGATTAGCTGATCTGGATCCTTGATTATGAGGGCAGACCAAGGGACAGGCAAAAAGTGGATTAAAAGACAGCAAGACAATACAGCGTTCAGCATGCGGTTTGTGCTATACACAATACAGACAGCTTTATTTACAAACATGTCACTCCTAAAGCCTCTGCAGAATGCAGTGAGTTAATGTGCAGATGCAACTAAACTTTCCAAGGTTGACCAACTTCTCAGAAAAATGTCAACCAAGACATCAAGACCCAAGTTCTGCTGTAAACTGCATCCCAACCCATCTGGGAAATTACAACATGGTTATCCCACCACGTGGGCATGGAGAATTTGGTCCTGTGACTGACTCATTATGTGTGAATTTCTAAATTATTCCATGCAACATTTGGTTTAAGGATAAAGATCACATGTGGTTGGGCTAGGCTGGAAACTCAGCAAACTAGACCAAGGCAGCAGGTCCAGATATGACCATCCTAAATCTTCATAAGGTATACTATACAAAAATTAGGTAATCTTTGAAACCTTTTAAGAATAACTATTTTTAAGTACTTCTGAGACTTGTCTCATCTGGTCTGATCATTTTTCACCAAACTAAGTTTAGGGAAAAAAGGTCATTTCTGGTTTTGGATCAGTTCTGGGTTCAACACAGAAGAAATCAATTGACATTAGCATCCCAAAGCCCAAATATATCCTTACGACTTCAATGTAAAGATTTCCATTCGGCCCCATGCTCAGTATACTATGTCTTTCTGCAGTTCTCCCAGCCTAACATAAGACTATAAACTGCTTTTTCATCCCTCCAGCACGACAGAGCAAAGCAATGAAAGAATGAACAGAGAAGGGCTTTCAAATAGGGGTACAAAGCGAGACAAGTCCTCAGAACAGACAGGTCCTTCCACAAACCCAATCTCCTATGCACAAGGCTGAAGGTCCTCATAACAGGGAGTTTCTCCCTCCTCCCAGTTCCTTTTTAGAGTCTGAGTAACAAAATTCTCCTCAGATACACATGACAAATATGCAGCAGCACCATATGTGTGGCTCCTAGGAGAAAACCATGCCTTGCCAGGGAGCCAGAGAGCGCAGATGTGTCATGTGAATCAAAGCAGAACCCTTTTTCCCATATCTACACAAAATAGGTAATGTCCTATTTTCAACTGATGCCAAACCCCATTAATTTTAGACAGCTCACGTGTTCACACATACAGAAATAGAGTCACATAAGCAGGAGAGGCTTGGCAGGGCAAGCAGTCAGCTACAGGCACAGGGGGTGTCTCAGCAAGACACAGTGCCAGTTATTTAGAGCTACACATCACAGCGACATGAAATTCTGCTGCACAGCTGGTAAAAAAAGGCCACAACTAAGCACTCGGATTTGGGGCCCTGATTGTCAGCAGGAGCACACACTGGCTATGTGGGGATCCATTTTATTACATGTCCAAAATGAGCTCAATTCTCTGATGGTTCAATTCAAGAGAAACACATTAATAACTCTTTGCTCTGCTCTCAGGAATAAAGCAAAGCAATTCTTACGCTGGGACTGGGAAACGACTTTAGCCCGGCTGCGGCCTCGAGTATCAGCAGGTGTTGAGGTGACACTTGTGGCACTGCCAGAGCTCTGTCTCCTGGTGCGAATCCGACCTGGAGGAATGCAAACACAATCAGATTATTAACAAGTTTCTTACAAAGGCAGCAGCAATGTCTAACACACTATACACACAATTACCCAGGGTACAAAAGAAATTTATAGGGAGAGGCAACACCTTTTATTAGGCTGGCTGAGATGCAGGAGAGGAAGTGGAAACAGCCACAGTTCAAAGTCCAAAAACTTCTTTGCTTTCTGTAATGCTATCAGCCAGTTTAATTAAAAAATATTACCTCTATAGCCTTTTCTCCTGCTCTATAGTAGCTTCTTTACAAAGGATCAACAACAAAAGATTTCAAGTCTCCTACATGCAGCTTCCTGTATCAAATTAGTACTTTCTGACAAGGTGATCACCCTTTCAGAGACAGGTGTGACAGATGCCCTCCCAAATTCCATCGCTGGGATTTCCAACGAGCTGTCTGGTGCTTTATATCCTGCTCCACCTGCACAGGCTGGCATGCACTCCTGTGACAGTCTGTCAATGCAGTCTGACCACACTTTTATTTCAGGCTCATTGAATTTGCCCTGCTGTTTACAGGTCCCTCATAGAGATCAGTGCAACTTTACTTGTAATAGAGAGCCCTATTTAACTAAATCAGCGTTGAGGAAAACAGATTCTGTGTGCCTTCTCTTTATTTAAGCAGAGAATGGATATAAAGTCTCAAAGTGTTCTCACTTCTTGTTCTGTTCTTTCCTCATGGAAAAGCCTCAGAAATTTGAGCTAGGAAAGCTTACGGGGTCATAATTTCATTCCCTTCCTGGGGCAGGGCTGTTTCCTACAGAATGTTCTTTCCAGTGCTAAGCTTCAATTATCTGTCTCCAGTTAATGGGAAAGAAATGATAATTAAGAGTAACACAAAGAAAGTCTCCATCAATACTTTTCAACACATCAGTTCTTAGCCAAATCTGAAGGTTTCTTCTCAGGACTCATGCCAGTGCTATCCTGCATTCAGAGGATGACTTCAAGTTTCAAGCACAATAATGAAAGGAAAAAACCCACAGCAGGTAAGAGAAGTCTAGACAACTGCACCCACTGGTTACAGATACTCATCTCCTGCCCTCTGTCTCCACCATAAGCATACAGAGAAATATGAACAGGGAGACACACACTTCCCACCCAAAAAAATCCACTTCACAAAAGGCACACATGCAGGACATGACAATGGCAAGCAGCCCAGACAGAGCGATTGGGAGCTGTGTTCCTTCTCTGAGCTCTCAAAGCATTCATATCATGGTCTGCAAGCTTCTGCTAAACACAAAGTGACAAGGAGATGCCTAACTTTGAGAGGAAAGGGCAAATTTGTTTGCAAGGGAAGAAACCTACAAGACAGCTCTACTTCAAGCCTCTCCACCAGGACCTAGCTTTAAAACAGCTCAGTAGGCAAAGTACAGGTATATACATTCAAACAATTGTTTACAGACGAGACATGGAAAGAATCATCAGCATAAAACTGGGAAAACACAAACAAAACTTTTTAACCACTGACTCAACTGAATAAGCTCTGAGCACACCCATGTGGGTCCAACAGCCATAAAAACTGGTGCTGATGTCTTCTTCACCACCTGCAAGGCTGCAGATTCCTCTGCTCTAGGGCATTCTTGCCCCTCGCAAAGGGGTCAGCCTGATGCACTGCCAGAGGCAGCTCTAGAGCTGTCTGCCAGCCAGATCCCACCCCATGCCAGTTTGGCACAGCTACACACAGGCGAGCAGAGCCACTCTGTCACTTGGTAATGAGGCATGGACTCAAAGCCCAACACGGGCTCCAAGGCAGGTGGACACAGGGAAGGAGGCAGGCAGACATCATGCTCCTCTCAGAAGCCTCAAGGCTTCCATTCATTTCTATCAGGGTGGCATCACAGTAAGACAAGAATTTAAACCTGACCAGTCTTAGGAACCAGCAATGGAATTCATTTACATCCTTCCAGAAGGCCAATGGGAGGCCATGGCATTGCAGGACGTCCTAGGGGGAAATCAAGATGAATTTCAACACTACACACAGTAACAGGCAGCACTGGAAGACACATTCAGTGATGTGCATGGGCCAAGAATAGGTGAGAAGGGACTAATGTCTCCTCCTCTTAAACAAAGGCCACTTAAGATCCTCAAAATTTCCAGGATTTTTCTGCATCTACAAAAGTTTCTTTCTTTCTTGCATCTTCATCAGTAGGTGACTAAGAAGGGGAACACCGGGATAAGATATGTGACTTTTCCAACTTTAGAACTAAAAAGCCTAAAGTAATATATAAAGTGAAAAGGAGATTAACTTCTGAAATCAATTCTAGAGGCTTTAAAAAATAAAACTGAACTAATGCAAACTTAATTCACATCTGGTTATCAGCAGGAATGGAAAAAGAGAACTCAGCCCTATTTTGAAACCCCTGAAGGCTGGTGGACAGACTCCTACCAATTTCAGCAGTTTCTGAATGAACGAGTGAATGCCCAGGAACAAAATTCTGCTTCCTTTTGGACTGGTACATCTGCACACTGATTTTGGCCTATTGGGTGTCAGAGAGAACAGTGTGAGAGAAGTTGTTCTTCCACAGGAGGAAGAGAGTCCCAACACTGATACATTTTTTTCTCATCCTTTAAAAAATGCTGCCAAGCATTTGAACTAACACTGCACTGGACTCACATTGTGCAAATGGATTTTTAATATATATTACACCAAGTACAGCCTGCATATATAGTAGTTAATCCATACAATACGAATGTGTCTTCTACATTTCCCCATGAATTTCATTTGCAAACAAGAATCTGCACTCACATCCAAGAGTTATTTGCACATAGGACTGTGCGTGTGGTTTTATCTCTCTCATTCTAACCCTGACAGAAAAACTAATTTCAAGCAGGACTGGAAATAAAACATCAAGTAAGTTATTTTGACTTTTTTGTTGTTTTTGAATTCAAGCAAACACCTCCCCTCCCAAAACTGCTTTGCTTTCAAGTGGGTTTGTCTCCATATCTAGCTCAAACTACAGATGTAGCAATCCATATTTCATAACCATTATTTTTCTGATGCTTTTAAAAGCATTGCTGCATCCTAACAACAATAGCACAGCAAAGGAACAGATAAAGACTGTCCCAACTAGTTTCCAAAAACCATTAAAGTATTTCCATAAAAAAGCCCTTGATCTAAATTTGACATGTGAGACACTGTCGCTGGTACAGAAAAGATTTTGAAGACTCCATATAAAGGCGTTGTGTTAAGAAACCATTTCTGGATTTTTTAGGAGATTTTGGTTTTATTTTTTAAAGTTGTCCTTTTTACAACAATGGTTCATAACCAACAATCAACCCTAAAATGTATAACAAATGCCTAAACCTAGAAAGGTGGTTTTATTTGTTTTGGGGGTTTTGGGTTTTTTTCCAGAAAATGAACAAATTAAGGAAGATTCTATAACATTTGTGCTTTACAAGAGGCTTCACCTGGCAGGTTGAGCCCTCTGGGTGGATACTGAAGCATCCCTTTCCCCAGTGCTCAGAACAGTAATTGGCTTTATGACACTCAAGTCTGCATATCACACCAAAGAAAATGGTTTTCAAATAGTCTAGAAATTATATGTAACAGCTCCACAATTCACATTAATCAATTCCATGCTATGAATAGTGACACCTACAACCACACAAGTTATACATGAACCCACTGGGACGATGACGGTCTCTCCAGGGATCAGGTTAATGCATTTAGGTTACCCAGCACTGCGTTTTTTGCTCCACTTGGAGAAAAACATTCCTGAAAGAGCCTCTAGACTCAGCTGTATCACTGCTAAAAAACACATGGATATGGGAGACATACAGAGATCAATTAAAAATGCTCCATAGATAATATTTTAAAAAGTTTTTACAACCACTATCAGAATGGTTTCCATGCACTATTCCAACATTAGAAAGAACTGCATCATGATTTTCCCTGAGAGGCACTTGATCCTTACTGGAAGCCATCAGGCTGTCCTGCCTCTTGGTTTTACATGGGATCTCCCTCCAAAGCACAGAGCTCAGTGAACAATCAACTTTGGCCTGCACAAACACACACAGCCAAATCAACTCAGCACTTACAAAGAGATGGAGCAAGAAAAGTAAGAAACCTACTACCTGAGCAGTTCCATGTAAGCTACCACTGTCAGTCATGACTTTGAATCAAGCCTCACCCTTAAGGACAAGGGAGAGCTTTAAGGCCAAAAAGAAAACGGGAATGGTGATTTCTTTAAACTTGTGTTACTCCCATAATGCACTCAAGGTGTCCACCTGAGCCTAAGTTATCTGAAAACTGTAACAATCCCCATTTTATCGCTTTTCTGGTGAATACTAAAAACTATTAAAAACTGTGCCACTGACTGCAAACTGCTGATTTTGTTTTGAACTTGCCAGTTGCAGGTCAAGCCATCATTTATGCTTTCCCTTTCAAAGAAAGGCATTGTCTGAAGGGCTTGACTTTATGCTTGCTTTGAAAAAAGGTAACACAAATGCTCTGAACCATTCTAATTAATGAAAGTCAGCATTATGCATCCTTTTAAAACATTCCTTGAAAAGCTGTTTCATGATAAAATAAGCAGAAACTTTTCTAAGGTTTCCTTTTAATCAGGTATAAGAAACAGCACAAGTGCCACCTCCCTAGCACTAGCTGTGAAGATCAAGACTGTAAAGGTTTATCTCTTTTGAGCTTCCTGTGCATGAAGCCCTTAAAGCAGTTCAAAAGATCCTCATACATGAAGGCTCTGGGCAATCAAGGCACATCTGTGCATGGCATGAAGACCTGAACACACCTCACTGGTATACAGACTCACCCACCGTTCCATAAGGAAGTGCATTTCTACAGCATTTGCCAACTGTTGGGAGGCCACAGCTTAAAAAGCAAAGGGCTGATACTCAGCTCTTGGTTGGCATTCTTGCCACCAGCATCACCTACTCTGTCTTGCTCCTTTGTTTGAGCTGCCTGACTCCAAAACAAACCATGAGGAGAACCAAGGGCAAAGCAGATGGGAACTGCCAAGTCCACACAATGCTGGCTCCCAGCTGAGGGAATGAGCAGAATTTTACAATGTAGCTACAGAAAGCCATGATGGGAACCAGACTGCAGATTTCATGTCAGGCTGAACCACACAAAAAGACAGAGGAATTTTCTCTTAAATTACTTACTGGTGACCTCCGAAAAAACCAAAACAAACCACAGGAGCAGGACTGTAGATGACATTTCTGCTTTACGTTAATTTCCTTCTGTTTCCAGAGCAAGAGGATGTTTTTCTCTATCCCCACCCTCTTAATTTTTACATTCATGTCAAGAATACAAAGTTTTATCTTCCCTGTAGTTCCTGACTCAATCTGCAAGATCACAGAGTTGGCAGAAGACCTTACTCAGCTTTATTATTCAGTGAAGGACACACTCAATTGTGAATAAAGGGGTTTTTTTCCCTGAACTATCTCAAAGGAAAAAGATGAAGAGTTTCAAACAGTGATTAAACTCATTCTTGAAGTACTCTGGCTATAGTATACTCTGTAGTTTTAATTCTCCCTGATCATCCTCCTCAAAAAAAGAGAGAATCCTACAGCAAAAAGAAGGTATAAGACTTGGTGTTTAAAACTTAGAGGATAGCAAACTCAATTTCTGAAAGTTCATCTCAATCTTCCCTGCCCCAAGCAACTTGCTGGTTTCTATTACAGATTTTTACCAGATCAAATCTGCTCCTAATGTAACTGAATTGAAAACAGTAACCAAATAAAACCCCCCACCCTTTTGCATCATGACAATAGAGTATTTAATAAACTAAAAACAGAGGTATTCCACAGGACAATTGTAATATAAAACATTAAACCTTCAACATTTCAAATGTAGGCCCAAAATAGATAGGTTTGACAACTAAGATGAAAGAAAGAAAGAAGAAAAAAGGGTCAACAAATTAAAAAAAAATCAGTTATTACAACAACCTGGAATTTTCATCTAACTCATGACTGATTTAGAAATACAGGTCTCAGGCCATTTTCATATTCCTTATCACTGACAGATCACAAAGCACAAATACTTCCTGCTCAAGATGCAGAGGTCAGCTCACCTCTCAACACTAAGTACCATTTCCAAAAATGGAACAGACATTTTCCTCCGAATAATAAATCAATGCATCACTAATAGTATGGAAAATAACACAGATGTCACAACAGCACAGTGGCACTTCTCAGACCACCACATCCAAATACAAGCAGCCATCAAAGATACAAAGCACAGTCCCACAAGACAGTAATAGATCCCTTGAAAAGAGACTCGCACTGGGAAAAAAAAAGCTTTGCTGGAGAGTGTGGTATCTTCATTCTGAGTACACAACATTCTTGTTTTCAACTCCTGTCTACCTCAGAAAAAGTAATTTCCCAGTGATCTTTTTTTGCTGAATAAGTAAGAAATAAAGAACAAGTTTTGACAATGAGCCAGAAAAACAGACTGGGATCCTTCCCAAACTAGCAGGCTCAGTGTTATAGTAAAAAAAGCCTTTCCTCCAACTGTCTTTGGTGTAAGCCATCTCACTCAGACAGTTAACAACAAAAAGAGAAGGTCAGGTTTAAAGAGGTTGACTAAATATTCCTTCCCTAGAGATCATTGTTTACTGTCCTCATTTTTCTGCCATGTGATCATCTCATTCAATTCTCTCACTACCCAGTCTCTTCCCGAAAGCATTTGGCAGTTGTGACCTGAACTTTGGATGGAAAAACACAGCAAACCATTACACATCAAGGAGAAATCACAAGCCTTGTGTTGTTTGGGAGTTTTTTTTGGATTTTGTTGGGGTTTTTTTAGTCTATACACAGGTCACCTTCAACCAAAAGCAGTGCTTTAAATAGAGAAACCCACATAACAACTTAGTGACCAGAGTCATAAAAGCAGACTAATGTTATTAGCAGGGAGGAGCTCAAAGAGAAAGTGAAGAATACCCCATGGCATCAAAATGAGCAGGACAACCATGCAACACTTCATGCAGGTCACCAGTGAACATGGATGAGAACCAGGTAACACTGTGAGAACAGAGACCAGGTAGGGTAGTACGACTGTGGACACACCTCAGTTACACAGAGAGACTGCTTACCCTCGGCTTTACTGGTAGTACCATCTTTAGGCAAATTAAAGAAAAGTAAGGACAGGGTTAATAGGGAAAAATCAGCAACATCAACAGAAGAGGGCACTATATATTAGCTACATAAATATGCAAAAAAAATTAATACAATTAAAGAAATGAAAAAAGTTGGACCAAGCAGCAAATCAAACTTTGATGTATCAGAAGAAAACACTTGCAGGTTTTCCCTCCTGCAACGACCAACCTTTGCCCAACTCCATTTTCATTGTTTGCCTCACCAATTCTCTCATGGGAATGTCGAAGTGATAAATGTCCCTACTAGTTAAAAAGGAAGCACGATCCTTCAGGAGCAGCCACGTTTACATCACTTAAGAGTGAATTTGCTACTTTTCTCCTAGAGCCTGGTTAAAGAACGAGACTGACACTGGATTCAGTCTATAAGCTTCAAGGACCAAGTCAGCTTTAAGTAAATACTTCCTCCCCTCTTCATTCTTCCTCATGACATAAGACTGTTTGAAGCCAGTTGAGCCACTGAAGCCAGAGTGCAGCACAAAAATGGCTGCATCTGTAAGCCCACCATCATGTGATGAACTTCACATCCTGTAATTACACTTCCACTGCAATGTATCTGCATCTTGAACCAAGTATGAACAATTTAAATCAGAGTAAGAATTCAAATTCTGAACTGAATACAACCAACGCATCTAAGCCAAGGTAAAACATTTCAGATATGAAAGAAACCTGTCTGAAAAAGGAATCCCTAAAAACCATCCCTATATAATTCACTACTTACTTTTTATCAGGTTAAAGAGCAAATGCCCTACATTAAAAGAAGAAACTCAACTGACTCGGTGAAGACAATGTACACAGCTTAAACCAAGAGCACAGACCCCTGAGTTTCTTCCCTGTTGTAAAGGTAAATCGATGACAAGTCTAGCATTAGATTAGTGTGAAACCAGCAGAATGAGAAATGAGCTCAGATGATCAGCTCTGCTCACAACCGAGATGAAGCTCAGCAAATACGGTGTCAATCACTGCCTTGCATTTCCTCCTCCGTGACTCCTTCGACGACAACTCCAGGAGAGAGAGATCCAATGCAAAGTTTGTTTTAAGAAACCCTGAGACATCCGAAGGCGATACACAATGCTCTGAGGGAATAATGTGACATGTGGCTATAATCCAAAGAGTCAGCACAGGGAACAGATACTTATATCCTGTCTGATGACATGGCAAGGCTGACCTCCCCTTTGCTTCTCTATCTTTGTCCTTTGTGAAGCAGAAAGGGAGCAAACTCAACCAAGATGCACTATTCAAAGCACAAAACAATTAATAGAAAACCAGTTTCAGGAAAGGAGGGAAGGAAAAGAAGGAAAAGAGGCAGGGGAACATGTCAAAAGGAATTGAGTAGCACTGTCCTCAGCAACGTCCCAGAACCACATATGTTCTGCTTTTCTCCAGAAAGAAGAGATGCAGATTATTACACAATTCAAAACTGTTGCTTCAAGTCAGTTCTGTTGTATTTTTTTTCCTTAATCCCAAAGGGCAAGAGATCACACACTGATCCTGGAGAACTGCTAACTATCTCAGAGGTACGTTCTTCTAGTCAGAGTTTATTATTCCAATAAAACTGCAAGGCACTTGCTGCTACTAAAGAATGCTAACTGCTAGAGTAGAACATGTAGATTTACCTAGTGATGCGTATGACCCTGGGGGCAAGGCTGCAGCAGAACTGAAGGGGGTGGATGCTCCAGAAGACGTCACTTTTGACTTGGCACTAGCTGCTGCATTCACATCGACGTCACTGCGGGATCGCTGCAGAGATCCTGGTGTTGACACAGATTTTGTACTTACTGTAGATGCTGCAGATGGGAGTGGGAGATCCAGAATAAAGAAGATTAATTTTTTGAGCTGTGTGCTTCAAAGAGCCTGACAAGCAGTTTAAAGTACTATTTTTAACACTCATGCTGGCACTGAAATACCTCAACTAAGAATGCTTTATCAGGGCAATGTGGGCTTCCCCACACTGCCTGCAAAGATATTTCATCAATGTTGCCCTGATGCTACCTCTAAGAACTTTATCAAGTTCTAAAAACCTAAATGATAAGATCAAAAAGGCTGTCAGGCCAGTAAAAAGAAATTTCTAACGGAGTCTAGATGGGAAAGTTCAACCACAATACCCATCACTGGCGTGTGAGAGTTGCTGGCCAAAACAGACCTGCAGGTCCTTCAGTCCAGGTTCTAATAACTTCCTTCCCAACACCTCATCTTCTCATGAGGATCGTTGTTCCCATCACTTGTTGATGCTCACCCTCTTTAAGCATGAAGCTTGACTACTCAGCTGCAAGCAAACATGCATTTGTGTGCACAGTAAAGTAAGTTACACAACAACATCTCCTTGAATCAAAGGTCTCAGTAAGGTGTACTCACAGACAAACCAGCCAGAACCCAACCTTGGTCAGGTGTAAAAGGCAGCTTATCTTTTACCAACAGAATTTTGTCTATTATATTCTATATTAAAATGTATTATTTCGATTATTGCATGCATTTACTTAGGACAGAAAAGCTGTACCTAAATATTCCATCTGACCAGAAAAATAGATTAGCAATGAGATGGAATTTAACAATGTAGGACTCCTGCAGAGACACCTACAGTACGTGCTGAAACCACTGAGAATAAATAACAAAAATTGTAAAACTGAAGGCACTATTAGACTATGTATCTGCATGTCTTAGCATCAGCAGCAGTTTATTTAAACTATTACAAAGCTCAACATACCTTGGCTACAATTTTCAAGGCTTTTTAGGCCTCCTTTCAGGTCTAAGAAATTATTGATTAACTAACTTCTTTTAAAAGCATTGTTTTATCAGCAGCTGATGCAGAGAATATGGTGCAAAATCCAAAGGTAATTAAAATTTCTACATCCTGAGCTGCCATTTTAGGGAACAGGAAACAGCAATCAAAGTTGGTTTTTGCATATCACAATGTCACACTTCCTCTGTAACACCTGAGCACGTTTTCCAGCTCCTGTTCTCACCTCTTGATGTTGTACTTCCAGTAGGACTTCTTTTGGCAGACAGTGGACGGCTGGAAGTTAATACAAACACTTATTAAAACAAAACTCATATTTCAGTCATCAAGAGCAGTACAATTCTGTTCCCTCAGTACACAATTAAGTTAATAGGAAATCATTTATATGCAGGAATAGACTACCAAAGCTGGTCGTTTAAGAATAAATAAATCTATTTTGGAGTAACCAAGTGTAGAGTCCAAATAATGACCAGATGAGACAAAGCCATGTGATGGCTCCCTTCAATTCAATGGAGCTGTCTGTCAGCAATTGTTTAAATGGAGAGGAAGTGACACAGAAAGCCTTACTTGAGACTCTCCTGGGAGCTGGAGGAGGAGCGATCCGACTGTGGCAAGGACACGATGCTGTCAGAGTTCTTCAAATGTGACTGCAGGGCCTTCTGGTAGGAAGACTCCAAGGTGTGGTACAAATGCTCTGCCTCTCGGCTGAAGTGACTGTGGAAACCCCAGTAGCACCTGGAAATGATGCACAGCACTGTGAACACACCTTTGGCACGTTTTAGGGGGCTGTGGCACAAAGACACAGCCAGAGCTCTTCTCACTATTTCCATTAGTGGGCTCATTAGTCCAGTCGTTTCAAGCACCTACTGTCCTGACACATTTAAGACAAACAGCTTTTTCAACCATTGTATTGCTCAAACAGCTGCACAAAAGACAAACCAATGAAAGAATCATTTGGTGCATTTGGTGTAAAAACAGGAGTAGCCAACAAAGCTGTAATAGGGAAGAAATCCTCATCCCTCCAGCTGTCTATTGCACTTGGGAGACATGTAGGCCCACCAAACTGACACTAGTATGGGACCGGGTGTGCAGTAGCTACTTCAAAAACATGCCGAAGGCAGAACACACGTAAATGGGCCTGATTCAGGAAAGCACCAGCTGCTGTTTTCTTCCTTAAGTTTACTAACAGCTCTCCAAGAATGCTGCAGAGATATGTCTCTGTACCAAGCTGAAACTGCTGCCTGTCTTTTTGGAAAAAAAAAAAAAAAAAAAAAAAAAAAAAAAAAAAAAAAAAAAAAAAAAAAAAAAAAAAACACACAAGGAAAAGGAAAGAGATGCTCACATGGACTTCAAATCAGTGCCATGATGGAAATGAAAGAGCATTTTAAGATGAGGGAAGAATTACTCTATGGTCCAAACCTCCTGGCTAATGGTTAACAGTATTCACTCTTGGTGCACAAAGGAGATGAAGATTCTCAGTACTTTTCAGGGGGCAACTAATGGGCAATTTAAGAGTAAGACCATTAGCTCAGATGAATCAAGAATTGTTTGTGTGTGACAGCCAGTCCTCAGAGAAGCCACATGCATTCTCACATCACAAGAAGAAAACAAGTTTGTCTCACAATCAGCTGTACTGCTATTTAATAAACATGGTAAGAGAGAATTAAGCAAGCTCTCTGAAGTCCCCTGCCATTCTCCTTGCTGTCTATTCAACTAGTCACCTGCTGTGAAGTCTCAGTGACTGCTGTAATTTTCAGTGATGGACATGCTGCCTTTCAAAAGGATTTAAGTAGTCCTACTGTGAAACACCACTGCTTAAAACACAGCATTTAGATTAATAAAATTTATTGTTCCTTGTTTTCATGTTTTACACCATCCTCTTTCTGCAGAAAAACGTTCTTGTAATGTTCTGTTCAGAAGAGCATGATCCTGGTACACCAGCATACTACCATAAGTATGATCATATTAATGGAAATGCATAAAAAATAAGATGAGCTTCAAAAGAATAAAATGAATTGCAAATATTAATATTTCCCATGGATATACACACACAAAAAATTTTCAATGTCATAAAATATCACCTTAATTTAGGATACCATTTAGCTGTGTACTAGCACAAGAACTTTTTATTTCAAGAGTATCAAATAACAATAGAGTAGCCTACTTCAGTGGGATGGGACCTACAAGAAATATCTAGTCCAGGTGCCTGACCAATTCAGAGCTGACCAAATGTTAAAGTCTGTTGTTGAGGACATTGTGCCCCTGAAACAGGTTTGGGGCATTGACCACCTCTTTAGGAACCCTTTTCCAGTGTTTGACCCCTCTCTTGGTAGAGAAATGCTTCCTGAGGTCCAGCCAGAACTTCCCCTGGCAGAGCTTTAAAGCATTCCCATGTGTCTATCACTGGATTGCAGGAAGAAAGGATCATCACCTCCCACTGTTTCCCCCCCTCAGGAAACTGTACAAAATAGTCACCCCTCAGCTCCTCTTTTTTCCACCAGCTAGGAAGTCAGGAGAATGTATCCTGTCCAGATTTTTGCCTCAACCATGCAATACCACTGACTGACAAAACAGGGGCGAAGAAGGGGAGGAAGAGACACCAACAATAGCTGCCACTTACTTTCTTGCCTCTATTCTGGCTTCAGAGTCTGCATCATGAATTCCCTTCTTTATTGTTTCAGCTAGCACTGATATGTGTCTGAAATAAGAAAGAAAATATTATCCAGCAGTTCAGAAAGATGTGCCACACTTACAAACAAATGGCTTATTTGATTTTGCCTTGGTTTCTCAGAACAAACAGTTCACCACATCCTTTCATTTCCATCAAGGATCTTTTGTGACCTTTATTTATTTATTCTTACAAGTCAGTTTTATTTCATCCACACTGCTGTCTAGGAAACAGCAAGCAGCATTCTTCATAGACCTTTACTTAGTTATCCAAACTGCCTGAATTCAAGAACAATCTTCTAAGCCCTAAATAGTCTTGTGCCATCTGGGGCTAAGGAAATTGTGTCCCAGTCTCTCCTTGCACAATTACTTCAACTGGTCACTAGTCTGAAGTAATGTAGAAGCCTTAGGAGCTCCTGACAAGACATGCAGCAGACTTCACCTCATCATCTCACTTCAGGGTGCAAAATGAAAAAAAAAAACAACCTGTTAGGAAACGTTATTGAGTTCAGGGATTTGCTCAGCCAGGTTTTCCAAGGCTGGCATAGGAGACACTCACCAAACTCTTACAGAACTACAGAACAAATGGTGTATTGGGCATACATGCTTTTTTTTGGGTGGAGAAAACATCTCTACTACAGCTACCTAATATAATCTCTCCTAAACGATCCTTTCTCCACAATGATCCAGAAAATTATCTCCTTCTCCCCAGATAAGTAGGAGAGAACAAACCCACTTGTATTCAGAACTTACCTTTCTAAGGAGTGTGTTTGCCACTCCTGCAACAGCAAGTCTAAAAATTCAAAGCAGCGCCTGAGAGGAGAGAGAAGAAATGCTGAGTTTAAGTTAACTGGCTTTGCCATACCTGACTCTGAACATCTTTGCTTAGGAAGCTTTTTAGAACATCAAAATTCAGTGTTGACCCCAATAAACATATCAACAGCTGTAAAAAAATTAATAAATAGTCTGAAGTATTAATTAGAGGCAGCTTGCTATAGAGAAGCCTGAAGAGAGAGACTGCCACAAAACAATCCTAGAAGCTTCCTTTTTCATTAAACAGGACACAGGAGATTGACAGTGATACTCTGTAGGTGTTAGTTGAGGCTTCACACAGAAACCTCACAGTTAGCCTCACGTAAAGACACACCTTTCCAACTTTAATCTCTCTTCCTTACTTCAAGAATCTTAAGGCACGAGTGCAGTGACATATGTTCAAGGTTTGTCACCAAATACAGCAACCACAAAGCCCTTCTTTTTGTCTAACTCAAAGGGAACCAGTTAATGTATATGGAGGAGGCAAGAGTCTCCCAGTGAGGTAGTGGACTGAAGCACTTATTTTAAGTGCAGACAGGACCACTAAACCATTCAGTCCAACTTCCCTTCCAGATGTTGCTTTCATGTAAGACTGATTTACTGGCTTAAAGAAAACAAGTCACTGTAACAGCCAGCAGTGGGGAATAGGAACGTGGCTGTAAGAATTCAAAAACAGCATGTTGTTATAACAACATGTAAGGACAACAATTAGTTTAAAAACTATTTCTCCTGGTGGAAAAATGCCTTTTCCTCTCTGCAGTGATGCAGTTTATACTGGTCAGCTGACTTTGAATTTGAACTCAAATCATGGAGAAGAATGAGATTCATGTTATAATAACTGTGTTTTCAACCCTTTTCACAAGCAACAACAAATACATTCACATGTTCAGAAAGTATCTATTTACTAGTAAAAACCAGTAAATGCAAATTCTCACCTTCTAACTGCAACAGACTTGGAGGTACAATTACTTGTTATGATGGGTATTAACCGAGGGATGTGCGTGTGCTGGAAGAAAACAAACAAGAAGGAAGAAATCTTTACACAACAGTTCCATAGAATGAAAGACCATCTCCTTCAGCCACCTGAGGTCAGTATTCAGATCCTTGTTGTTGGTCAGTTCTTAAAAACAGAACCCTTAGATAAAGGAACACTAACAGATATGGACAGATTTTTAATATTAAAAATATTTTACAATTTATCAGCCAAAATACTTTAAGATACTTGATTTTATTCTATAATGACACTCCCTAGTGAGTCAAGAGCTGAAGTCACTGCGGGAGGATCTAAACTGCCAGTGGTGACAACTTGAGACACATCAGGTCACCTACAGCTTACCCAGTGAATCACTAGGCAGAAGTCACCATTATGAACTAATAGTTTTGAGAAACATGGACAATCTGTGAGGTATTTTAGAGCATAATTAAGAGGATGAGTCTGCTGCAAGGCTGGTCTAAAACCCTTTCAAAGAAAAATGTTTGCTCAGCTCTTAGAGGGCTGGAAATATCTTGCCCTGCAAAAAGAACCATTTCCCCTACTATTCTGGCAGAGCTTAACAAGCATCATCTGCACAAGGCTGCACAACATGTGAGACAGTCAAGCCCAGCACTATCAGAAAAGTAGATTAGGCACCTAATCTTATTTTCATTGCAGCAGCATTCATATTTCATCAGAAACACTGCAGTGTTCAGAAATTATAACACTGTTCTCTTTTGATGTATACTTACTCGAATGATTAATCTAACTGCTACTACACCAGAAGTGGCCATGACTTTGGCACTATTTGGAATTAGATTAAAAATTGTTGGCATGATGGCTTCTGCCCCATGGTCAAACTTGTTTCCCAGAACTGATGACAAATGTCTGAAAAACAGAATGAAGTCATGCTGGTAAGTGAGCTGGAGATAAAGCAAGTCAGACTTGTACAGAACATCTGACATAAGCACATCTGACATCTCAATCTTTGCAACTGTCACGTCCTCTCCAACTCCAAAGGACAGATAACACCATGTTTCAAAAAACAGTTCCTTTCTTTTCAAACTTGTGTCCTATATTCATCTGAACCCTGAGAAATAGTAAGGTCAGCATAAAATAAAAGTCACTAGCACAGCTAAAAATTTATCAAACAAATGGGATTAAGATAAAATATTTTTTGTTAGTTTATATTACAACTTCTTTGAAGATCCCTATTTTGCCTTAATATAGACATATTTTCAAAAAACATGTCAGAAACACTGCAGCACCCTTTTTCTTGAAGTATTTCACAAAGGACAGACCATCAGAAATAAAAACTAGCTCAATCCAAACCAGTACAAAACATCAACATTTTCAGCTTTATTGTTCAATGTTTCCCTGTTTTTGCATGAAGGTATGACTTGCTCATTCATTCTGTGTATCCCACATCAGCACTGTTAGTACTCAGGAACACAGCTTGGCAGAATTACAATTAGTGGCCTACATGATGGGGTTTGAAACAGATGCAGAAAAATCATGTTCTACCTTTAACTATATAGCACTAGCAGCACAAGCTGCATCCTAATTGTGTTTTAACCAGTGTCTGCTCCTCTTCTTCTACATCACATTTCAAACACACAGAGCAAATAAACTTACCCCAACGTGATACAAGCCTCTCGTACAACTTGAGACCGCAGGTCTTTAGCAGATAATTTAAATGCTCCATCCAAAAGTCTTAAGTGCTGGAAAAAGTTATCATATTCTGCAGCTCCAGCCAAAAGTAAGGAGCGGATCTTTTTCAACTGTTAGCATAAAAGAAATCAGTGACTGTTAATGAGCAGCAAATATAAGGACAGTTATGTTCAGGACCAATATCTCGTTCCAGGCTTCTCATGCAATAATTCATCAACATGCATTGAGGAAGGTGATTCTTAATGTCCATGTAATTTTATTATTTCCTACCTTATATTCAACCCATGAAGAGTTAACATACTAAGTACAATAAACTAAACACCCTTGCTAACTTAGAGAAATCCAGAAGTGTTGCATACAGCTACTCAAATTGTATAGCTAATAACCCCAACAATATTTTTTAAACTAAAAGGTTTCTTAAACATTCCCCTTTGTTCCCTTATTTACAGCAGCTTCTAATATTTAGATAATCTCACAGCTGACTCTTGTGTTAAAAAGATATCTAGACTTAAAGGGCACGGCTCACATTCAGACCTGGGTAATACTGGCTTATATCCAGAATGTGTCCATTGACTTCATTAAAACAGTTATCTGGCTCTACCAGAAGTGGAACCCTGACCCCATGAAAATGGGAAACTTCCTATTAATATTACGGTGACCACCATCTCATCCTACAGACAATCCTCTGACACCTTCATGGGCCCTCCCATGCACCACGGTATCTGCACATGGCCTCGATTTCAGCTCCCTGTTACTCAGTACAGAAATAAAATTTAACAGAAGTAAGCTGAATCAGCCCAGTCTGCCACTCAGATCTGTAATACAGGGTTTGACAGACATGGCAAAGCTGCTACACCACTGGTGAAAGTCTACTGTGTAGACAAGACCATGCATCTCTATCATGAAAACACAGCTCACCTCAGTAAATAATACTCATTCTTGACATACATCCGATTTTCCACTTCCACACTTCCCACAGTCATATTTATTTATTCAAAACTTAAGTGTGTACATTCTTGCTGAATTATTTTACACCTCCCTTTTGCAGAAGTATAAATAAGTTCTCTGTAAGCAAAGTGATTTTCTGCCTCATCAAGTCAGTTTTAGGATAGTCTGAATAAGACTTGACATTTTGATTGTAAGCACCTGCTAGCAAATTGTATTTTGAACTTCCAGTTAAACCTCATGCTGTCTCAACAGACTCTTGTACATCAAATAGCAATTTCCCTCACAAACATGGCTTAAATTCAGTCTCACAAGGAAATGTTTCAAGTTTGGGTGAACATAACAGGTGCTCACCACTAAAACTACATTCCAGCCATATTCAGAGGTTCTCCCAGTATGCTCAGTGGGATTAAGCTCAGTGTAGAAAAAGCCTGTATTAACAGAGATCCTATCTAATTCACTACTTACCGCAGAAACTCTCTGTTCCCAGTCATGTTTATCATCTGATAGTATCTCTCTGATCTTGTTTATGGATTCCTCAAGATCCCGGCTGGAATAAATCTACAAATTGAAATACAGAGTAGCACCGTAATGCAGGATTTACTCCCTAAAATCAGATCACTTCCCAACTACATTCCCATGTCCTTTGCTCCTCAGTGCTTAAACATCATGTGCTAGCCTTGGACACAACTGGCTTTGCATAATGCACAGAATTTACACCCACTGCCTGCAACCAAAAAGTTTTAAATTATCATAAGATGATTAAAGGATCACATTTCATTATTTTACTATAGTTTCACAATTCTAAACAGCATTCCTACAGCTACTAGAGGCTATATTAGCTAAAACCTACACAAGATCATGAGTGGACACATGAGCTGTTCAGCTGTCCCAAATGTGAAGCTCCAGTGAAGGAGAGGGGATAGGTGACGCATCTCAGCTACCCACCTAAATCAGCAAACATGCATGGTCCAGCTGTCACACTCACAACAGCAGTGGTCCCTGAGACACAAGTTACCTTCATTGCTTTTAGTTCCCAGAGGGTTTCACATAAACTACTGGCACATCCTACCATTTAAACCTTGCCTCCCTTCAACTTCTAAGCTCCTTCCTGCCATAAAGATTTGCCATCATCACAATGAAGCACAATTTGTCCGTGATTAGCATGAGATCCTATATCCACCTTCTGCTTTTTAGTACAGCATGGTTTAACAGTTAACTCTACTTACCTGAACTGTTGGGACATCTTCAAATGCCTTAATGAAGTCTTCTTCATCCACAGCACCTGCTCCCTCTTTGGCTGCTGACACACAAATGAAAGGGCCTTTTCAATCTTGTTATCAACAAGAGAATCAATTAAGAAACCACCCACTATCAAGGCACTTAATCAGGAGAAAGTTCACTATCCATGCAGCCTGGGAGTGCTGCAGATGTAATGAAAGCACAGGCAGGGAAATTCAATGCCAGGCACTGGCGAGACATTCATGGCATCCTTCAACTCATAGGCACAGAGGGCACATTAGGGAAGTCATTACAGTAGTCACTCAACAGTTAGGGGACACAGTCTGAAAGATGAAAGGGAATACTTACTTTAATTATATGGGAGACTTTATTTTAAAGGATTTAATCCCATCTATAATAGATGAAGGTGGAGATCTGACAGGTGCACAAACAGATGAATGATAAGGAAGATAAATAGTCTTTGGAATACTAATCAGATTGGAGACTGCCTGATATAGGGAACTTTCTCCCTTTCCCTAGGACACATACAGAATTAGAGCTGCATGTAGAATTATTGCTAACATTCAGAATGACTGCTCAGTTTTCTTTCTGCACCTTCATTACCAGCAATGCCCAAAGGTCTCAGAAGAAAGCCAGTGTGTCAGGTTTAGACTGCAAGGGCTGAAGTTTGGAATGTAGCTTATAGGCAGCCTCGGTTCAGACAGAGTTGGAACTACAAAGGCAAAAATCTACACACTGGAGCACCACCATGATTTACTCACAGCCCTCAGTGCACATCCACACAGGTGCAATCTCTCACAAAGTGCAAAACAAATTATGGGGACGTGGGGATTGCTTGGAGATTCATCCTACCAGACTTTGGTTGTGGCATGCAGAGAACACAGACATAATGACTGCATAGGGAAAAATTTGTTACTGAATTCTGGGGGCCAGCCTGGGAGTGCTTGCAAGAAGCTCAATATGAGCATTAAATATTTCACAGACACATCAGTTCACTACTTGAAGACTTGGAGCCCAGAGCTGCAGAGCCAAGTCTGCGGGTAGTGCCCATCCCAACTCTGCGTGAGTTTGCAGGGGCCTTTGAAGATGTAGAGGAGCTGGCTGAGGAAGGTCTGTTCCCATCCACAGAGTCTTCATCATCAAAAATTTTATCTGTCAAAAAACCACACTCAGCTGTAAGTCCAATGAAGCAAAGGGATGTCCCAAGGAACATGCCTGTGTTATGGCAAACGTGCTACACGTTTCCAGCCTGCTCTGCCAGCCCTCATCTCAGCAGTGTCCTCATCCTAGAAATCCAGTTAGTTGTGGAATATCACCAGCTCACTGAACCCAACCCTTGCTATTTCAGCCACTGTGTTATAAACCCTTTCAATGAATGCATTCAGATGAAAAAAATGAACTTCAAATCTACAGCAGAAACGTGCAAGCCCCATATAATACCTGGGTTGCTGACAGTCTGCATCTCTCACATTTATGCCTCCAAGAGCTCTTCTGACATGGACTGTAGTGAAACTAAGACCACAGGCAAATCCAAGACCCAGGTGGGGAGGGGACCAGCAGCAGAGGCTGCCCTATCCCAGCTGCCAACTGCCTGCACCCAACCAAGGATAAACAGCATCACCCAGGAAAGTTCACACGGCAACATCCATGCTGTTGATGAACCACAGACCATTAATCACAGACCCATCTGTGAAATATCCCATTTGTAGCTCCAGATGGGTCTGTGACCCATTTTAAAACTCTTTAAATTAACACCAGAGATTCCTTACAAGGAAATACAGAAAGTTTCCTCAAATTCATAAAAACATAAATATAAGGTGCATTAAACCTCACAGAACCTTCTGTGTGCATCCAACTTTAGCCTCTACCACCAAAAGTGAACATAAATTAACTAAAAATGAATTACAGCCACTTTGATTCTCAGTCAAGGTTACTTCAATTCCAAAGGACTGCTTATATTGCAGTTTTACACAGATTAGCTAATTCACTTGAAAAAACAGCCTTAGGTTGAAAGGTGACAAAGCAGTTGGGCAGCTGATATAGAAGGCACACGTAATTATTGAGGCCAGAAAGCCAGCTCAGCCCTCATCACTCAGCTTCTCCACATGAACACTTCATTCAAGATTTGAGACCTGCTTCATGTCCATCCCTCTCCAACAGCCCAAGGTACATACCCACTCTCCACCAGATTAGGAACATTTCCTTCACAATTTTCACTTGGCAAAAAGTCCAGCAGGTGCTTTAATCCATCCCTGCTCAGGAAAACATCTGGGAACATCTAGTAACAAATACAAGCTCCTAGCTAGACACTAATGAGTGAAATTCAATACAGGTTGAGCTTTCTGAAAGTAAAAAAATAACTTGGTAACAGTATAGGCATATTCTAGGGAAGGCAAAAGAACAGAAAGAAAAGCCTGCTTTGTTATCGGCTCAACCACCTTCAGTTTTCTCTGCCCTAAGTGACACTGGCTTATTACCAGGACACAGGAGAACTATCACAGATCATCTAAAAACCTACACACCCCATTTTTGATATGCAGCAGTGCACATGAGGCCATACTCCAATCACAACTCAATACTGACACGGCAGATACACAAAAGCATCCAAAAAGTTTAAAAAGCTGGACAAGGATATCTCTCTTAATTCTGATGTTCAAGATATCTTGGAACATGTGAAAGGGCTAGGAAAAAAAGCAACTCTAAAGGAAAGGGTTAGGGTTAGGGTTAGTAACTGGTATTAGTTAATAATAACTGGTATTGAACTGCTGCTCAGGAAAAAGGGAACAAGGCAAAAATTAACACAAGAACTTTAACTTGGATAAATTTCAGGTCACACAGCTAAAAAGAATATAAGCCACAATTAGGATGTGGGCTGTCTCTTTAACATGGTGCCTCAAGGCAGCCATGGAGACTGTGCTATCTCCCTACTGACACCAGTCTTGTCTTGACATAGGTAATTCAAAAATAATTTGAAAAGAGCTCAGGGAACAATAATGAGAATGATTAAAGGATTAGAAAATATGTTTTTAATTCAATTAAATGAAAATTCTCTGCAAGAGATTGTTTAGTCTAGCCAGATTCCTAATAAGTTGCTTGATTGTATTTTGTGTTAACTACTAAAGATTTATTAACACAGTTTTCCAATGTGATTTATTAATATTGTTTCTCACCTAATAGAAAAATATAGAACAAGGCAACTGGCTGGAGGTTAAAAACAAATTAAAATCTGAGTTGTCTTTTCTTTCCTCTCTTCCTCCCTGCTCCCCCCTCCATTTCTTACAATAATCACAGGGCTGACCCTCCGTGAGGTTAGGCAGTGCATCACCCAGTGAATTCTACCACATGCTGTTCTTAAAAAAGCTTCCCCCCCACCCCCAAAAGACACAGTCTCATTGGAACAGGAATTATTTCAAAAATACTATTTGGTATGAGTTGCACCAAGGTCAGGGTAGACCAAAATAGGCTTTAAAATGTGTAATCTCTGAAGCCTCTAGGACAGGGTTTAAGTGATTCAGAAAGACCTGGACAGCCATTCAATCTAAAAACTTCAAAGCAAAACTTGTCCCAGTTGCACTTATTTCTAAAGCTCCTATATAAATATACAGCAAACTATTATTTGACATATGTGTATTAACAGCCAGGAGAAAGTCAGTCACATTTGAAACAAAAGATAGTTTTATTAGTTCATAACTGCTTTCATCAGGTAATAAAAGTCTCCATCAGCTGCATTTCAGGCTATCTAGATGCAGCCTTAGTTAACTCACTTCCTCTTCTATATGCATTTTTAAAGCCTCAGCCCTCTGAAAGGAGAAGAGGGTGTGGTTTGCTATTTCATGTAATAAATCAAAACTAAAAAAAATCCAGATATCAAAAGCATTGCACTCCTGTAGCATTTTAGCAACTAAACAGACTATCATTTCTTTCTAAAACAGGCTTTTCTGAGCATCAGCAAAAATACAACACTCCAAAAATCAAACTAGCCCACCCACAGTTCTGGGGATTACTGGATTACAATCACATCTTCCTGTTTATTAAGCCTGCAAACTAAGCACTACATATTTATCAAACCAGGATATCCCTTCAATAACTCATTTTCTCATCTGAGCAGTGCAGAATGACAGCACCACATTCAGAACTGCACATCAAGTCTGCCAGCAGCACGTGTGCAGAACAGAAAGAGAAACAAAGAACAGAAAGGAACCTGAACATGGGAGTACAGAAAAAAACAACAGAAAACCAAGCTACTATACATCATTGCTTAAAAACCCCTTTTTTTGCCACCCATTCATTCCTGCTCATAATAATCATTTGAACTGGGATCATATTTTTCAGCATATCTGCAAATGGCAAATTCAGCATGGGTGCAACTCTCAGGACACCAGCTGAGGTGCACTGAAGCGGAATCAGTGCCCCATTCTAACATTAAATAACCATTGATGTTCTCCCATCACAAGACACCCCCAGTGCTCATTTATAAGGACCTTACAGTACTCCCTGTTAAAGACATGCCCTTCTAAAAGAGGCCTTTGTCTGCTCGCCACTCTGCTGTCTCAGAGACAGAGAGAAAACAATCTGCTACATGTTTTTCAATTCCTTTACATCATTTAAGAAGAAGAGAAAATTGCTTACAAGTACATATCCTTCTGCAAATAAGCTTCCTCAACATTCCTTCATATTTTCCATAGCGTGCCCAGATGTAAGAGTGCTTCACGGAGCGCCGCGGCTTTCAGTCCAGAACGTAATCAATCATTGCCCCTCAGATTCATTAAGCATGCTGTCTTCACACGTGGATTTAAACAGCCATGGCCCCTATCCTCTCTCTACAGCTGCAGATCTGCACGATTCTTATCAACAGCCACTTCAGCCTGGAAAACTTTGGTTCACTTCTAGGGAGGAAATTCCTTACTAGCGAGGGGAACCCAGGACAAATAATCCGGGATGACGATGAGCTGAGTCTGCCTGCTCGGCTGGCTTGCACTAGGAACCAGCCTGACTTTATCCCCTGGGATGCGCTAACAGGAGCATCTCAACAGCTGTCATCATTTGTCCATGACGAATAAATTTAGTCATTATTCATTTTAAAATGTAACCCCTTCAGGTCTGTGCAAGGTGAAAAGTGGGGAGAAGAGGCTGCATTTACTATTCAGGAACCATGGTACACAAGGGCCAGCACTTCCCTTGCCAGCACTACCTGGGACCATTGAAAGCAGTCTCTCAAATATCCTTTCCAATGGAAAAAAAGATGCTTTCTGGCTTTTCAGAACTTTAGGATGCCAGATTCAAATCTTTTATTTATTTGTTTGTAAGCTTTAGAGAAGACAGCTATTCTGCAGTGATGACAGACTGGGAAGAGAGCTTTCCATCATACCTGTTCCTAACAAAGATGCCCCAATATGGTCTTCAGATTCGACTCTGTAAAAGACTGAACTTGTCCTGGGCCCACTGGGCCCACCTGTTCCATTCCCAAGCATCAGAGCAGCTGAAACAGGCAAGATGAACCATCTTGCATGAACCATCTGCATCACTCTCAGAAAATCCCTCTTTTGGGTGCAGATCAAAGTGCATGACACCAGAGGAACCTGTCTCCCCACCATTCCATGGCATGCTCCACCAGAAGCAGACAGGTAGCTGTTAAAGCTGACAAACATTACAGCACTTCCAAATTCCATGCTCAACCCCTACTACTGAGCAAAGCCCAGCTCCCTGAAGATCCGAGAGCCCTTTATAAGCCACGAACACACACCAGCAAAACTAGCGATGCCAAAGAAAACAGGGTGTGTTCCTCCTTACTCCTTCCTGCCAGGCACAAGCCCATGAGCACTGGACCACATTTTTGAGACAGACACCCCTTTTACACCTCAGCTCATACCCTTCCCCCAGGGCAGCATCTGGCACCCCCATCTCCAGCTGTGACTTCTGTTGTCACCCTCTGTGGGTGTCCAACAGAGATAGCTTCAGCTGAGGTTAGATGCCTCTTCCCATTAGCACACACAAAACCTATGCACGGTTTAGCTGCAAGCCTGTCCAACTCCAACATAGGTATTGTAGAGATTTCTCCAGGAAAATCAGCTTATTAACCCACTAAAGATAAAGGAATGTGTATATGCCCGTCAGCAGGATTAAGTGTTTAAAAACAAAGGAATCACAGCTACAAGCAGAAGTACATGGGCACAGTACATCATTAAGGTTTCCTGCTTGGCCATCTCCCAGTGGCCCAGCTGCTCTCCCCGGACCCAGACACAGCTCCTCCTTCCCAGCCTGCTCACCAGGCAGTGCTCTGAGCCTCTAAAATGCCACCTACTTGGGCTCAGTGACCCTGGTCATCCCCCTCAGTGCCACCTGCCCCTCTCTCTCCCCTCATATCCAGTTATCCCAGGCTGACCCAGTCACCAGTTCCAGTTCCAGCCAGCCCCTGCTGCTGCCTTCTGGCACTATGTGCTGAACCACTCATCATCCTTCACAACTGGCTTTGAAGGGGAGTCCTAAAAACCTGACTTCAGCATGAACTGCTCCAAGGGCTGAACAATGACAAGGCAATACCTATCATCCAGTATCTTGGCTTTTTTTTTCTCTTATCTCACATATATCACCCTATTTGAACTAGAATCTGCATCATTACGGGTGGGAGTTTTCTGAATAAGGTTTCAACAATGCAACTCTAATTGACGTATTTGTGGCCATAATAAATACAATAAACCACATGGTTGCCATCAGCCATAGCTAAAAGTGGTGCTTAGAGACCCAGACCAAGAATGTCAGGCCAGGTAGGTGCCAAATGCTGTTTGCTTTAATAATTCTTATAACACCACGTGCTTTTCTTTAACCCCAAATGCTTCAGTTTTCCCTCCTTTGCCAGGAAAGGAGACACTCATCATGGCTGCTGCCTCATTCTGTCTAATCACAAGCTAATGAACCTAGTACATCTTCAACTTTCCTATCACAAAGGAAAAGAAGAATCCTCATGGAAGTAGCACCTGGAATTGTCCTGTGCTCCAAACACATTGTATTTACACAGACTCTCTGATACACATACTGCTTAGACACAAGCATCTACCTACAGCCAAGTTCAGAGTATTCATGTCTGCCATCTCTGCATAAGTAGAAGAACATATAGGCAGTAGAAATCTGCTTTAAAAAGCACATTTCTGTTAGTGAGGAATCCTGCATTAATTAAACCCATACCAGTATGATAAAATTAACTTTACAAAACCAGTATGAGGAAATTACTCTACACTTTGACCTGACCACATCCAACACCAGACTAGGCAGACAAAATAAACATATGCAAAGTAAATTCCAACTTCAATCTGCAAGAATAAGCAATAGCCCTGGCAACATTCAAAATCTGCTCTCACGGACTGGCCTGGTAAGTCAAACAAAATTGTCCTGCAGAAGACTGATCTGAAATCATGCAAATTATGATGATTTAAGTTACTTTTCTGAGGGAAGTTAAAATTTTCAATCCTGGAATCAGATTACTCCTATTTAAGACATAGCAGGGAAGATTGAGAACACGAGCTTTAAAGTGAAAACAAGAGACAAATAATAAAAAGGATTTAATGAACCTGTTTACTTCAAAACACAACCCTTTAAACCATATTGTTGACAGTATTAATGCCATCATGTCAACAAGTCACAGCATGCTCCCTCTAATAGCATCTATGAGCATTAGCACAACTAAGAACACAGCAAACAAAAGTTTAAAGACATTTCTGTTCTTGAAACTAACACCTGGAAATGGGAGTTTTTAAGAGTTAGTGAAACTGCCACTTAAACAGTTTTCAGCCATATGAAAGTTTCTATTAGCTTTAAGCAGATTTAGGGAAGAGGCAGTGCAAATGTTACATTCTTGCAAGCTTTATTAAATTAAATATCAATAGGAGACAACATCGTAACTATGGTACTGAGTGAAAGAGCACCAGCTCAAACAGCCAAAAGAATTCACAAAAGCATCAAAAACTGAAATAAATTCCTTAAGAGCTAGGATTTGTAAGTTTCACCAATTACTTTATTACGGTTCATACAGACTCCTAAACAAGAATCAAACACCTGTGTGCAAGGAGCTCCATAGACATAGCCTTTACCCCATACTGATTTCTAAAAAATTAAGTAATTGAGAGACAGATGCAGACATGTACAGAAGGCAAAAATCAAAGTAGAGAAGAGACAGAGATAAAGATTTACTTTCCTCAAAGTAATCCTTGGAAATACAATATTCCCACAGTGCTTTTCCCAGCCAGCCACATAGCCTTCCCCCAGACCTTAAGAGCGCCAGGAAATCCACAGTGCATACCTTGGAAAAACACACCCACCCCAAAAGCCCAAGTATTTACATAAAGTTTCAATTTAAAGAGCAAAAGCAGCTTTTCCCTGCCCTGCACTTACCCCTGTGGCTGCCCAGAGGTTCCTCATTATGCCTTGTGGGACACCCACCCTCCATTCACTGCCAGGCCATCCACATATCTCCCCAGCCTTCCCAAAGAGCCCAGCTATTTCAGAGCCTGTTACAGACTCCACACCAGGGTGTTGCTTCTGTGTTTCACTACCGTGGCTTTCCCTGCTGACTGTGACTGGGGGTGCTGCCCCTGTTTTGTCCTGGACCCTTGCAAATAGCCTTTACACTGCACCACCTTATTATTCCCTCCTCACTGTGCTCTTATTAGCATAATCTTCAGAGATAAAAGACACGAAGTGGGTCCCTGAGCCCTAGAGATACCAATCAATGAGAAAGGCTGTTGATGAAGGATGGCTCAGGGAGATCTTTTAGAGTCAGAAAACACCTTTTGACAGAGCTACGGGAATTAGCCTTGGTGCAGCATTCTGTCATACACGAACTGCAGATAAAACACACTATTTCCTGCTTTAATATTAATCCTCTGTGCTGCACTGCAGTGGCAATGTTAAGATTTTCCCTCAGCCTTCCTGAAGTTTAATTATTTATGCAAATAATTATATAAAAGAAAGTGAATTCTTCTGCCTTCATTCACAAGACAGAAAAATTCCATTCTGCAGAGGCACAGGAACTCCCCCAGGCACCACTTCCATATGCACATATAGCAGGGATGTGTCAGGTTAAAGAGCAATCAATGAACCTTTCCCCTCCTTGCTCTCACCTCCATCTCTGCATTTGCTGGAAAACGTATGGCAACAGAATGGACTCCCTGTGTTTGCAGCAAGCAACCATCAGGATTCAGGCAGCAGACAAAGTGGGCATCAGCATCACCCAGCTGCTGGTCATCCACACTACACCCAACACCCCAAGCAACAGCCTCCTTTGTCAGGTCTGTGGCCAGCTTTGCACAGTATTCCCTTTAAAAATTATATAAATATGACTACAAGGCAGAGCCATTCAACAAGACCAAGAATTACTTGTTGTTAATGTGTGAGTAAACTGAAACAGAGCTGAGGGACATTTTCTCAAGGGTGTGAAGACTTCAGTGCATTGCCAAAATCTAGATTAAGCTCCATTCCTAAACATTTTTTTGTACTGATCCCTTTCTCTTCCTCCTACTAAAGATGCAAGTAGTTTTCTTATTTTCCCAACTTTATCTTCAAAACTGCTCTATGCATATTCAAAAAAGGACATTTACAAATAGCTTGGGAAAAGTAGAAATTAAATCACAACGTATTAGAAAACAAATATTTTAATTTAGTTGTTCTTGACAATTGCTTGAAGCTTAGCCACACCTGAAATAGAGTTCTCTGTATTTCCCAGGGTTGGTGCTACGGGAAAACAGCAACCAAGATTAAACTAAGCTCCCAGGGAGACACCTGCTGGCGGCAGCCTGGGGCTCATTTGCTAAAACCTGAAGGAATAAGTTGACACCTGTGGAATCAATCAGTGATATTTTGTCTTACCTGGACTGCCTGTACCCTATGTAACTTAATTAGCTGGCATACCAACAGCTTGAAGCCTTGAAATGAACAGTTTTTCACCAGCCAAGGGCAGGAGCCCTGCGTGCACGCAGGGCAGGTGACTCCAGCCCCACAGCCCAGGTCCAGATTTCCAGCTATTTTTGCACCATCTGCTGCCATGACATCACAGGGTGAGGCACTTCTCCAGCCCGCACTCCCCAACTGGCATTCCCTGCACAGATCCTTCTGCCTCCTCGGGTAATTATGACCAGTGCAGCTCATCTCTACGCTGACTGCTCCAACACCCATCATTGTCAATACAAGGAAACTGCAGTTTATACTGTTCTCACTTATCACGTCTTGAAGGGATGCTCATTCTCTACCACACACAGCACACCAAGGTGTGAAGCACTGACAAGAGCACGCAGAGTTGTGCTGGGAAGGAAAGAGCATTCTGGCAAAGTGCTGTTACTAAAAAAGGCAAAGGCATCTTATTGCCTCCAGTTACACAGAGCACACTGAGGGGGCAGAAATGCTCCAGATCCCACTTCCAGCCACCACAGAATATCCTACAAAGCCTGCAACAGAAAGCTTTCTAGAGATATCTACAAGGAGATAAAAATGCCAAGCTGCAGCCTTGTTTCCTTTTGGGTTAAGTCTCAGAGGATGGCTAGGTTGGTGAAGTTAAGCCAGTAAGCTGTGCTGGAGGGACCTGGGGAAGCTGCAGAACCAGCCCTTTCCAGTACCATCATTTAGGTTTATTTATGATCATTGACAGGGACATGTTACCCAGAACCTCATATATGCCCTGCCTGTGAGATGGTGGGGCATCCTAAACTTTCCAAGCAGCTACCTCTGAGCCAAGAAACAAAACAGGTGCAGTATCCCAGAACAATGAAGGAAAAAACAAGGCTGTCAGCCTATAGCCTGTACAGCCACCAAAAACAGGAGCCTTCTGTCCCAAGGCATTACCTGCCTGGTTAAAGGCTAATGCAGGAACACGGGTACTACACTGGCAAAAACTCTAAGTGTTACACACATCACACATAAGTGACTCCCATTCAGAATGCCTGGTCTGATGCATAATTAATGTACTTTAATTAGATGGCCATTTAAAATACTGTCAAATGCTCAGTGGGAAATAATCATGAGATAAGAATGTCTTAGACTGAAGGTGGTTGAGAGAAAAGAAAAACCACAGAAGGAGAACTAGGGAGCAACTACTTCCCAGCCTACATGCCTTTTGAGAAAGATTATCAACTAGTAAAACAGGCATGACCAGCATGATAACCAGGAATTTCTACCATAAATAAAAGCTTCATCTTTATAAACGTGTATTACTACAGATTGTGAAGACACATATATAAGCAAAGTTTACAGACAAGTTTTGTTTATTTAAGAATAATTCAAATTTGTATTGTATAATCCAGGTTATGCTCTAGACTGATATTTAATGCAGCTTCAACTATAAGCAAAGTCTGAATGCTTGATTTAGAAGTGATTTACATCCATTTCTTGGGCCTTCTTCACCCTTCCATCAAAGCCTCAATGCAAAAATACCCCATGGGCTCAAGGAAAAAAGTCATGGGAAAAAAGCACCAAAACAAAAAAATGTGTCACAATTTATAAAATATTAACAGTCAACAAGGCTTCTTTTTCCTGAAGCTTGTTTTGTGCAGTCCCCAACACACACCTTGAAAACAAAAGGTAGACCTGGGTTCCTTCATCCACATTCTTCTCCATAAAGAATCATCATTAGATAAAGCAAACAGAGCAGTCATACTCAGAGGGAGAAAAGCAGATAAAAAGGAGTCAAGGCATTGCTGAAACTTTTATTCTTTCTGTCATTAATTACTTCAGCCTACTAAATTTGATATTCATATCTGAGAAGCAACATGAAACCCCAAGCAAGCAGGGGAACTTTAATGTGGTACAAAGAAGAAAGCATCTCTCCCGAAGTGCTTACAATATAAATAATGCAGTCATAGCATAGATAAAAATAATTACTATTATTCAGACTTTATAAAAAAATAAGCACAAATATCCCCCTCCTTTTCTTTCAAAAGAAAAAAGGGCGTTAAAGAAATGCAAATAGTTGCATCCTAATCAGTCTAACATAATCCTGCCCAACCCTTTTTTATTTGCCCTCAGTCAGTGCTGTTCACTTTCTCTCCATTGGCTCAGCATCCTTTTTCAACCATCCTCAGCTCCCTGCACCTAGGTAAAACTTAAGACTGTCATCCAGACATCCAAAACCATCTGCCACAATGGAAAGCTGGACATAATAATTGATCCTGATCACAGCTGATCATTTGATCATTTGACTTCTTTCGTAACCATCCTGTTTTCTTCCCACATACTGTGTGCATGGTAGAAGACTTCCACAGCTGTTCTATCCAAGAAAGAATGATGAAAGAAATCAGTTTTCCCACATAAAGCCACACACCGCATCAAATAACATATCAGGATCAAATAGGAAATTCAAATTGAAAAAATGTGTTGTGGCAGACTAGTAAAATTCCAATTCATCTGATCTGAACTCTACCCTGAATCTCCTGTACCACTTGACTCTAACTCCGAGACCATCTCATCCACAAGAAGAACTGAACAAAGGAACTAAGGGCAGACTAGTTTTGACCTTAATCTCTTAATTTTAATCAAGTTCAAAACTTGGTTAGAGGTGGTGGAAGCTGTGAATAAACATTTACAAGCAAGCAGATGATTTCCTCTGGTTCAAGGGCAAAGTCTGTCAAGTGAAAACGAAGGATGAATGTGCCTCAGGACTCAGATGCACGATCAAATTATTGCTGCTTAACAAGTTATAAGACACCAGCTGAGCCAAAGGAACAGCCCTTGAGATGCTATTACATTATGGCAAGCGTAAGGTAACATAATTTAACTTATCCCTAAAGAAATAAACTTAAGCCAAGCAGAATCATTCACATTTACCACAAAGAATACAAACACAAACCACAACCCAGCTAAACATCTTACTCTGGATCCACTCATTAAAGACTTCACAAAACAAATGCTGACCTAAACAGAATCAGAGACATTAAAAACCAAAGAGGTTCCCATGCAAAAGCTGGGAACACTGCAGGAAAAGCCTGGCACAGCCATTTTCACCACTACTGGAGAAAAAAAAAGAAGTCAAAATCACTCATCTTTCCTTAGCACTGACATCTTCTCACAGGTGATTCTGCCAGCTTAGAGAAGCTGAAGTGGAACAAGATGGAGACAAGGTGGTGAGCACTGCTGGTATGAGTCCTTCCTCATTCAGAAAAGTTACTGAAATCATTATCATCACAGGACACTGAAACCCAACTGATTTCCATCTATGTAAATTTCTGGTTTCAGACAAGCACACTTACTGCCTCCATGCAAGACTTAAAGAAGTCAACAAGTCAAAACTAAAAAGAAAACAACGCTTTATTAATACAAAGAACCATTTTCTAAGCAGCTTGAGGTGTCTCTTTTCCCTAAGGCAAGTCTGGCTGGCACAGTGACTTTGTACATCTGTAACCCTGAAAGATCACTGCAATGATAATTCAAATAGACAAATTAGATAGCAGCTTCTTCCCCCTTGCACTGATTTGTCTATGCTGTAGGGAGCTATGTCCCTTCATGTGACATTTACACTTTACACCTAAACTGCAAGCTGTAAAGTGGTAGTCCTTGTAAAGGCTTAGCTCCCAGAAGCAACTGTCCCCTTTTCAGCAGGCTGCTTATGATATAAACATAGAAGTCACCAGGAGAACCACAGACTCCACTATACCATGTTTCTGCTTTGTAAAATTGTAAAGATGAGCATAAATATACATGTTGAGATAAACAGTTCTTACCCTTATTTCAGTTCTAGGATATACAATTCAGTCTACCGCTTAAAATCAATAACCTTAGAACTTACAAGGATTTTCACTACTTGCCTGAAACACAGATTACCCAACAGAGACAAAATCTAGGTAACCAGAGCTTAGTATGATACTTGATGTACAGTGTCCAAATTAAAGTTTGGGAAGATGGAAATAGGCTCTGGAAAATACAGACGAGAAGTAGAGATTAAATTTCTACAACACACAGGGAAGGACAGATAGTGAGTGGAGAAGGGAATAGAGAAATTCTTGTAAAACACATATAACAGGAATTCACACACTGTGTGCTTTGTGCTGTCCCAGGAACTGATGCATATGCATCTTCTTACTTGTCAGATCAACTCACATCAAGCTCAAAAAGCCAGAGCCAGGCATCTCTTTCAGTCCAGCAATTCAATTAAATACTTCTGAGTGACTGAAGCCATGATTCCTTATTCCCCACTATAAAGTCATTCCCCACAGTTTGATGTCAAAATATTACTAAAACAGTATCAGCCCAAGAGATAATTTAAATGTCTGATATTCCCACTAACAGTTGCTCCTTGGGTGGTATTTTTTAAGTTGCTAGACACAAGATCAAAGCCTAGCATAACTATCTAGGGTGGTTCAAGGATGACCAATTTAGACCTTCCTCCTGTTCAGGCATGCTATGGCATGTTCTGTAATGCAAGAAGACTTTTAGGTCCACCTGCTCTCTGGGACTTACAGGACAGGTAAATCCTTTGTATTCAGGGGGTGTGGGAGAACAGACAGAGAAATTAAGATTAAATGGATTTGTATTGTTGTAATAGGCTACCAGTTAGGAATAGAAGAGAACACATGGCAAACCAACTGCAAAACCAAATAGCACAACATTTGAGCATAAATCTTAAACACAAGTAACAACAGAAACTAATTGATTGCTTTAACCCTAAAGAGGCTTCTTTCAAGGTTGTTCAACAAAGTAAAATAGGGATGAAGTTTGAGACATTTCTATTTTGGAAACTCTGCAACAGGTTCCCAGGTTGAGATAATGGTTTTCAAGTACTTACTGGGCCTTTACAGTGCAGTAGCACTGATGAAATCTTTCCTTGAACCCAGGTTTACCATAAATGATGACTGGAAAGAAGAAATCTGTTTTCTAAGCTTGCTCTGAAGGTACTGATCCCAAGATAAGTATCTGTAGCCATCAGATCACAGAAGTGGCAAGAGCTGGGAGAAGGAAAGCTCTTTGAAGCACCTTTGAAATCAGAGTACGATGCATCCTCACATTTGCATGATTTCTCACATTCCCACTTTATTAAGTCTTTATTTTTAGATCACTTTGTTGTCATCTTCTACTCACTTCACATTCTTATAAAGGAGAAAAGGCATGACTCAGAGAAGAGGAGGTGCAAAAGAGCACCATTTCTCTTTCACAAGAGGCAAAATGGATGATTTTTTCTTTGTGAGAGTAAGCTCATCCGGGTAACCCCCTCCTGCCAGTCCTCACACAAATTATGATGCTCTGTAATACATCTGTGTACTGCATGACAAAAAAAAGTCTAAGTTCAAGGCTATTAAAGGTACTTTGTCTCTCATGGGCTGTAAGGTGTCCAGACACACCTAGAATTTACACTCCAGAGCAGGAACAAAAGAAAATAACCCATGTTAAAGAATTTAAATGCTTTAAACACATTTAATTTCAGAAAAAGGAATGGAAAAAGATTAAAATATAAGACTGAGTTGTTAAAAATGAAATGCGTGTTACAGAGTAAAATCTAACAAGGAAAACAATGGTTCTTCCGCATCATTAATTTCACAACAGCTTCACCCACTCACATATGCAAAACAAAATACACTTGTGTTATATACAAATGAAATAGATTTGGTGGTTTGTATTTATTAATTGTGTAGCAACATCAGGATTGCAGGTGAAACCAAGACCTTCCTTCTACCAGCTGGAAGAGACGCCAAAACCAATCTTCAAATGGTAACAACTAGTCACAGACTTTATCTGAAAGTTTCATTTCTGAAGCCTCAACTCTGGGGCTTTCACAGCGACTCACAGGCAGGCAAATACATTTGTCCCAAAGCACACTTGAACCAGCTGTAAAAACTGTTTGAGAGCTAAGACTCACTATTTCTATTTATTCATTCACAAGTAAAAGGATCTTGATGTGCAAGTAAATTCTTTTAAATTATAATACTGCTTAAGTCCATCAGTCAGATTCCAGACTCTTATGAATTTGCTTTACATTTTCACAAATCAGAAGCAGGAGTGACCATGTGTATGTAACAAAGTGTTAATGCTCACTTTGACAGGCAGGATTACTATCTCTTGACACACTGAAAAATGCTCACTAACTCCATAACTTAAACACTATCAGGTATGGAAGTGGTAATAGCACAGAGGACATGTGAAAGCAGAGGCAGATATGACCACCAAATCAGCAAGTTTTTATTATTAGCAGGTGTTTCCAGGCATTGCTTAGACTATCTGAAGAACCAGTGTGAACATTAAAAAAATTTGCAAGAACAGTTGACTATAACAATTCTAAAACAAAGAAGTGTACCAATAGTTGCACATCAGAAAATGTCAAGCAGACCAAGCTGCAGAAGGAAAAGCCATATAAATCTTTCTCCACCCACTTCAGTAATTTTTGGCAGACAATATAGGCTGCTGCTGCCTTGTTGTTTAACACAAATAACAGGGAATGCTCACAGGGCACTGCCATCTGTCAGCAGCTGTCGCTGAAAACCAAACACAGGGGGCAAGTGAGCAGTTCACAGCACCCCGCCTCCAGACGCAAACAAAATTCAGAAGAAATAAGAATAAAGTGTAGGGGAAAAAAATGTCTTATCGAATTCCTAAACCCGAGTTCTGTGCTCAAAGGTACATAAAACTGCATTTCTGGAGAAGGCAAGTACCAGTCACAGCTTGACCACTTCATTCCTTTGACAAGCAGGGGTGCTGAAGGTCCTGTACATTTGCAGGTACTGTAGAAGCAAGATATCCCTGTCTAGACATGATTATTCTTCGTAAGTGGCCAACTGCTTTACCAGGTATCAGTTTATTCAGAGAGAAAAAAGATGTGAGGCCTCCCAGAACATGAGAGCAGGATCAGCCTTGTGCACCTGAAGCTTCCACTGTTAACCAGCCTGAGCCACCTGAATTACTCACCTCCATTACCGATCACTTACCTTAACTGCAAGTAACAAGAATTATTATTTTGTCCAGACTGGAACTCAATGGCTCAGTTACACAACAGCTCTTTACTATTTGCTTTGCTGTGGCAGCCTGCAGCAATCAGAGACCAGCAGCATCTTGGTTCATCAGATATAGTGCACAGCCCATCAGCTCCCGAGATGTGGTCAAACACTGAATCCATGCTTAGAAGCCACAAGTCAGCCAGGGAACCAAGCTCTGAACCATTAGCCTGCATATTAACCAGCACCCAGGGGCCTTTCAGTCCAGCTACACTATGTCAGTCGAGCTAAAAAGATGAAATTACACTGCCCCTCTGGTGAGAGTGTCTTGGCATGATTGAGTCTGAAGAGTCTGTGAAGAGATGAGAACAGCTTTTCCTCCTGGCACTGTGGAAAGAAGAATCCCTACATCTCTTACAGAGTTAATGCCTGTCCTACATGAACTTCTCCGTCCACGTCTGATTCATGCCCCATTCTCATTTCGGCTCAAGAGGTAAAAAGCAAGGCCTCTAAACAACAAATGACTGAAAGAATTAAACAACCCATACATGAACCACATCACAAACTAAAGATGGAGTCAAAACTTAGGAATTTCAACTTTCTAAATTAAAATTTCAAACTCAAAGCAACGACAACAAACCAGCCTTAGGCCTGTCCAAGTCCCACTCCTGCAAACACACTACCATGCTGGCAATTAATCTGGTTCTCTTTAACAACCATCCGTGCTTGCCTTCACTTAAACAAGAATTAGCAAACACAGGAACTGGCACATGTGACACACAGCACGTAACAGACAACTATAGGTTCACTGTTAGTTTTGCTCAGAGATTGAAGGCAAGTAAGATCACAGTTTTTTACCTGGGAGGCATGAATTTCAATAAAACCTTTACATAAGGATATCCATAAAAAGTAAATGCTGCAATTAGCATAAACTCAAACTGTTTGCCCTGCCTCTTTACCCATGCAAAGCTTCAAGGGTCCCCACTACACACCCCCTCCTCTTTATAACCTGGAGAATGAATTGATGAAGTCTTCACTGAAAAGCAGAACCGACAACATGAGCTAGAGATCTTCCAGTCCCTCTTTTTTAAATTGTAATTTTGTGTTTAGTTTTTAAATGTTTGAAACAGGGTCCTCCTAATTTCACCTGGAAAGCCTCTCCCACTGACACAAAGAACCACTGATAAATCCTGCCTGGAATAGGGGTGCATTTGTTGAGATGATTGAGGTTAGTCATCTAGAGTACATTTAAACCAGGTCTACTTAGCTTCCTTTTCCAAATATTAAAAGGAAAGAAGGTAAAAAACCTTATTGAGATGAAGGAAATAAATTCAAACATCCTGAGTTACAAGAAGTATTTAGGTTGTCCACATAGGGAAGAGGGTCACAGAGCTCTGTCTGCAAAATAAAGCTTACCATTGCAAGTTCCAGAAGACTCCTAATAATAGTATTTTGAAGAATGGCATACAGATTAAATGGAACAAAATACAGCTCACCTACTAATTTGTAGCAAACTGCTGTTATAATAAACAATTAGAATACAGCCATATTTAAATATCAAGCTTTAAATTCTTAATAGTAAAATCAAAGAGCAATCTGCATCTTAATGCTTCACTGAAAATGCCCATGTGCAACTTGACAATCACACTGATGACAGACCAATAAATCTAAAGTGAAGCATTATCACCCATTCTAGCATAACACCAAATCAGCAGAGGATGTGCATTAAATGATACAGGCTGCCATTTAAAGAAGTGCCTCTGTTGTGGCTTGCAGCCTTTTCATGCTGACATCAGGTTGTGTTGTTAGCTGGGGTCACATTCTCTTCTGCCTTTAGCCCAGTTACCACTCTTGATAAACTGAAGAGCTGAATGACAGACACAATCTCAAATGGGACTGCCAAACCTTGTCCTCAGCTTACTGCCACACACAGCTAGAAAGTACTGAGTAAAAAAACACTGAATCAATTTGAAGATCTTCCATAATTACTGCATCCTATAGGAGGGAAAATGAAATAATGGTATAATTTAGGTTAAAAAAGAGACCTCTGAAGGTCAAGTGGCCCAATCTCCTTCTAAAAGCAGGGCTGACAAAGTTGTATTGCTCAAGCCCACATCCAGATTCATTTTAAAAACCTCCACGGATGAAGATCCTATGGGCAACCTCTTCCAGGGCTTCACTCACTATCTTCTAAGTGATGAAAAATATAAACTCATGGGAAAAACCCCCAAGCATAGGGCTGTCCTCTTGGTCCTCAAGTATGTGGACTACTGGAACTTGCATAAAACCAACTGAAAACCTCTTGATGAAAAAGATCTTACTTCTAGTTCAGAGATTTTCCAGAATTAGTGGTGTGTACATTATAGGTACAGGAAAGTCAAGATTCCAGCCCAAAAGTTATAAAATGAGCCGCTCACCACAGCTTTTTACTGGCATTTGTCCTGTGTGTAGTTTCACAGAAATCCCTTCCATGCCATGAGAGAGCAGAGATCATCTGCTTTCAAATACTGGTCAGAACATCGCTGGCCAAGGGTGCACAGCCCCATCCAACACAGTTCAGGTGCATTCTCACCTCTAACTGGAACTATTTACCATTTTTGGGGCATGTAGAACATGGTGTTTCAGATGGCTGTGATCCAGCTTTCCTGGGAAGAAGCTGTGGAAAGGACCAAATGTAATATGCTCACACTGGAGGCCCTGAAGGGAACATTCTCCTGCAGCTGATGGAGCAGTGGTTTATACAAAAGACACAGGACTTGGCACAGTGCACCTCTGTCACAAAGCTCCCAAGGCCCCAGTATTCTGCCACATCTCCCACACTTTCAGGCACAGTGAACAGAGCTCCTTATAATGTGCTGCTACAAGCAAGAAATAGTTAGGACAAAAATAGGGACAAGACTGCCTTAGAGCCCATGATAATAAATAGGCTTCAGGGAGTGCCATGAAGGGAAGCAGCAAGCACAGAGCACAGTGTGCATACAAAGACCCAATACAGAGTCTTTGGAGAAATCCCACTGCAGTGAGACAAAATCCAGCACACACCTCAAAAAGAAAAGAAAGAAAGAAGACATCTAAGGAAAGCACTAGAGACAAGTATGGAGCTTCTTAAGGGGGAGGGTAAAGGGAATAAGTTTCAGTGTGCTGGTGCATAAATATTTTGCCTGTGGAAGCTTGGGATCATATCTTATTTAAGTCTCCAGTGAAAAGAAGCGTGATTGTCCCTCCACATCACAGAAGCTCCATGTGATTAGAACCCTCTGCAGATTCAGCTCCTGCCTGGCACAGAGCTCAAACAGCAGGGGCATAAATCAGAGTTGAAGTACACTGGCAGAGCTGCAGCAGGAAGAAGTGTGCCCAGCCCTGCCTCTCCAGGGCTGCCCCTGATCCCAGCAGGAGCTGGGGGGAGTTCAGGGGAAGAAACATAAATGATGGAGAACAGTTAGACCCATTCTTCATAAAGCAGCCCTAATTAGAAATGTCAGCTCTCATTATGAGCCAGCGCTCCACTAGACAGGAGTCCCATTACTCAGGAGAGACGTATGTGGAAGACATGCATTTCTTAAAGATGTACACATCCTTCCTCTACCCACACCACAGCCAAAGGGAACAGTCTCACTACATGGGGATGAAGGCAGCACCAATGCTGCCAACTGCATAAACACTAGCAGCAGCAGTGCCAACACTGTTTCATACCTAAAATTCTATTTCCCCCTTCCCTCTGGAAGGCTAGGAGCAGTCATGCCTAAAATACTCATAACATGGCTTTTTACAACATAGTCTACCAGCTTACATAGGGACCTGTGCATGTCCCATTGAAATCATTGGAAAGAATCCCTTAGTATCAAAGGAAGCAGATCTGGAGTAAAAAAATAGTGTAAATTTCTCTCTTCTACCTCTGCATTCAAGCATTCGTCTCCAATGAAGCTCAGATATGTCTCATATTCCTTAGACATCAACATCTGCATTTCATACCAGAAACATCCATGTAAAGCATCTAAAGGATTTTGTGGTGCACTGACAAGCTCTGAGGGAAGGCAGGTTAGATGTGTCACAGGAAAGGGAAATGTGGTTGCTATAGGTTTTGCCACTCTTGAAAAAAGCAGTTCAGGCAACACTTTCCAGTGAATGAAGGTATTTCTCTCTTCCTCTGTAGTGCATTGTTTGTGACAAAATTCAAAAAACGGCTTGACTCTGAAGGCCAACTGCAAAGCAGCAGCCATTAGCAGCTTTCCTCATGAAGATTTGTCTGCAGTGAGATCCCTGCAGGCTACACGTGGGGTGTAAACCTACCAGGATCTGCAGGGCTGTCTGCAGATTTGGGGCTTCAGGGGAATAAACAAAAAAAGAGACTCAAACTGCTTTGCACAATGCAACAAAAGGATTCTTTTGACAGAGCAGCAGGGCAGAATTAATTCCTTCAGCAGGCAGAAGAAACCCAGTCATTATGCAGTATTTGCTGTCTTAATACTACAAAAATAGGATGCATTTACTTATTATAGCTCAGTTTTGTTCTATTTCCCATTACTGTATCTGAGCTACAAACAAAATACTTCAGCCAAACACAACAGACGAGGAAGGCAGTGTAATGCCAGACCAGGGCCAAGTACAGACAATGCCTTCCCTGTACTTCCCTCTGGAGTAACAAACCAGCACTTGTCCACTCCTGCATTTTGAAAAAAGCTCCTCTTCACGCTCCCAACTCACATGGCTTTAACGGCAGGTTTTGTTCTACCACTGCATGTTAAAACTGCATATACCAGCTGTATTAGTAAGTCTTCCTCAGAAATGGGCTCAGCCATCTCATCTAATCCAGCCTAAAGTCAATGACCTGAAAATGAAAAGTAACTAGGTACAAGAAGACCTTCAAGCCTCCAAGCATTTGGTCTCAGGTTCTTCAGAAATCACCCAGGTGCTCTTCAGTCTAGACACTTTAATAAAACTTCACAGTTATGGAAGCTGCAGCTACTATAGTTACAATATCCAGGGACAGGGATGTTACTTGCTGCCGGTAGGAGAAACATACTTTTCATGTACTTCTATTGCCCATAAAAGCCTATCCTGTATTTCACCAATTACCACAGAGTGACTGCCGTCCTCAGAGGCTGCTAATTACAGCAGCTAAACTCAGTCCACTTGTTACACACTCAACCTGAAAACAAATCTCATCAAATAAATGAGAGCAGCAGCACAGAATTCATCAAAGTGCTCCACAAGAGGTGCAAGAAATTTCATCTCTTCCCCAAGCAGTCTTTGGCCACCACTGAGGCAGCTGATTAGGGACAGCAATTGAATTCTAACTGGGACAGTGATTCTATATAAAAACAGCCCAGAGCATTCATTTAAAAGTAGTTATTAGGAGACTCCTCTCCAGCACCCAGCCAGCACACAGGAAGGGGAAAGAAAGACACCAACTCCTCCATCACTTTCTTGGAAACTGAACTATTTGTGAGCCTCAGGCAAGGACTTCTATGTCAAGAACAATTTTGTAATTATTTTCATAGGAGCAGAAAGTTTGTGCTCGCACTCACTGAAGTACTCTACTGTGCACCCCCAACAAGTGTTGAAGTCAGCGTGTGTGAAACACAAACACAACCCAAATGAACTTCATGAATCTGCACAGTGTACAACTATGGGATACTACTTCTTCCCACCAGATTGCCCTTCAGTGTGCCATACAGTATTTGAATAGCTTGTACTCCCATCTCTTATTGAGAATTAAAAGGCTGACTTAAAATCACTGCTATGTTCACAGTGATCAGTATGTGTGTGCAAAGGTATATGTATGACCCATCCTACTGATAGACTTGCCCCTGGAAGATTCTGTCTACCATAAGCGACAAAGCTAAGCCATCAAAACCATAAGATTTAGTCTTTCATGCAAAAATGCTACTGGAGTTAACATTGTTCCAGGTTTGGCCACAAGCTCTTTCTGAAAGAACATCCACAAAAGAAAGCCAGATGGGGAAAAACATCACAGAAGATACCAGGAAACTGGTGCAAAGATTTTAAAGGCAATGACCACTGCAAATTTAAGGCTTTGTTTTAGAAGTGAAGCCAACCTGACACCAAAACACAGGAAAGCATTCAAAAGAAAAGACTGTAGTGGAGAAAACAGCAAACTACTTGCTAAGCATTCCTGAACTGTGATCACCTCCACAGTTGTAGCAGATGTTACTGAAGTTTCCATGGAAGGGAAGAGTGTAGGATTTTTTCATTCTAATTCTTTATGGACATTGGACTATAAAAATTCATCCTCGCCATGTGTTCTCTGAAGCAACCAACTGAGGTTGCTCAGATACACGTTACTTTACCAATGGGGAAGAGAACAGGCCCTGCATGAAGAAATTCATCTCCAGATGTGCAGGACATTCACATATTTAACTTCCATCAGTAATTATGGAATAGTGCACATTAATCTTTTACTCATGAAGCCCACACTGAACAGCAGCATCTCATCCTTTAACTGCTCACTCCTTCAGCCTGCATTTTATGCACCTCTGTTAGTGATGTTGGTAGTGAACTGGATCTGTTTAATTACACCAAAGCTTTGCCAAAAGAGTATTTGTGCGTTCATACAAAACCATCAGGCTCAGGTGAAGTGATGAAACAACCAGAGTAATTCTGGTCTTCTTTGCAAGGAAATCCTGGATATCAAGGTACTTTGGAGTCAATCCAGAACTCACAATACACTAACAACTTACACACTTACTTTTCTTTCTGACATTTGCCACTACTACAGTTCAGACAACCAACGGTGACCTGGAGGTCAGACATTTCCCAACTGATAAGATCAGCTGGACCATTGCCCCAGGCTCTTCATTCCACCAGCTGATCTTTTAAAGCTGAGAAGTTCCCAGCATGATGAAATCACCACGCTTCATTGACAACAACAAATACATGCCTGTTTTCTGGAATAAACAATGAAGTACATTAATTATTCACAATTCCAACTTTGGAGAAATCATGGATTATTCTCAACTCCTCTTTTGACCTGGACAGAAGGAGCTAGAGTGAAAAAGTCTCTCAGCTGTAAATGGTGACACCATCCACTGACAGGGGATGCAGCTCATGAGGAGGAGAAGAACCAGCCCAGACAGGTTTCTGTATTAATTTCCTGACATTGGGAAGCATTTACTGATGGTGAACAAAGAACACCACACACATGCATCCACTGCTTCCTCTGAAAACATATGTAGTAATTGCCTTGGAAAACAATATTCCAACAGGATAAAATAAAGATCTGTCCATAGAAATGGCACATACTGTAGCATGTAGTATTCACTCCACAGCATTCATTTTGCCCAGATTTCCATGTTCTGTTACAAAAAAAGCTGCCAATTGACTCACACCTCAAGATAGTAAATATCAACAGAAACCCCAGATCTATAAACTTCGGATACCGACCGACTCAGACTTCCTAAAATTAGTCTACTACATCCACAGTACAGTTAAGGATTTCAAAAAGACAACAGGTACGCTGAATTGAGAGAAAAGGGGGAAGGAAGAAAACGCAGGTTTTGCAACGATGGTTAACAGAAACCATCTCCTCTGAAAGTTCAGACGAAAAGCACAGGCTTCTTACGTACCAAAAATAAATACAATATATGCTTCCCTCCTGCAAATTAATTCTTCACAGATGAATAGATACAGAGCTCCTCTGCCTTTCCATTTCACCTAGTCCCAATCCAGCCTCACCAGCTACCACAGAGATCCTGTTACAGAAACTCAGTTAAAACACAAAAATACAGGTTTAAAAAAAAGTGATGTCTCTATTTGGCACATTCTTGGAACTGTGATTCAATACTAATTCAAAAGGACTCACAACCAATTTAAATAATCTTCCCAACTGATGCTGCAAAAGGAAACAGTTAAGAAATGGAAGTCTCAATGATCACTGAAAAACAACACAGACCAGCAGGGTTTTTGAAAATTCATGTCCTTCACCTCTATCAACCTATTCTGGTCCCTTATATATACACACTTTCTCTTTCTTCACTCCATCAAACAGACCATTTATCATATTTTATAGAATCTTAAACTGAGCCCGATGACACCTGAGTACAGATGGTTACAGACTATTTTTTTTAAGTTCCACTTTTACTGCAAGATTGCTTCAGTCTCTTCACACCGTTAAAAAGAAACAGCACTGGAATACTCAGACATTAACAAATAACCCATCCATCCCTGTGGCACATTCATTAGCACCTACCTTTCCCTGTAGTCATTCTCTGCAGTGCTGAGGAGCTGCTGGGGAAGGGCACTGTACTGGGGAGCAGCCCCACAGCACAGTCTCTCAGCACATGTTTCTCAGCAAGTTAATCACCAGCAAACTCGCCACCCTCCTACACCGCTTTGCTGTGTGACCCAGCAGGCGACTGCCACCTCTCCTCCAAAATAAGAGCCTGTTCAGCATGCAGCCGAGCTCCATGTGCCCCCCTGTGCCTGCTTGCTCACACCCCTCCCCTTCTACATTGGAGAATTTCGGCAATGTGCTGATTTACAAAGCTGTTAGAAAGGGAGTAGAGCTCCTCTTGTCCATTTGTGCCTTCCACAAGGATGTACTATCAGTTAATGGTGTTCATTCAAATATCACTCAGATATTACTGCTCTCTCAGCTGGGACACAAGTGAAGAGGTATTTATTTGCTTTTTTTCATGCCCTAAAAATGCCGAGTCAATGAACTCAATCTTCTATTTCACTTTGTATTTCAACTTGAGAACTGCATTAATAGAGAGCAATCTACTATGGAAATTTAATTGCACAAGGAGGTATGAATGCAAAAAAGCACAGTGCAGCATTTACTGGTTAAAAATATCTGTTATCCCAGACAGCTGTCCCTCCTTCCCATCTGCAATTCTGCTGCTTGGATGTGTTGACAAACAAACAATATTCCACCCTCATATGCATGGTATCACTTGGCAAATGTGGGTGATTTTCCTTCAGATAATAAATATCAAAATAGCTTCCAGTGACTCAGCTTTATTACCAGCAAAACACAGGAATCTAAAATAGCTCCAGTTTTCAGCTACTTAACTCCAAGTTCTCAACTTCACAAACAGAATTCATTTATTAAATAGCGTATTTGTCCTATACATCCTCCCAAATATAGAAGTAGTCCTACTGAAAAGTAGCATTGCTCCCTCTTCATAGGTTTTCAGTAACTGAAATTGTCACATCTTTTATTTTAGCACTGTTTTAATTAACTTGCTTACTCTTAGAACACACACTCATGCAGTCAGCTACCAAAATTGCATCCTCCCCTCACCTTACTCCACACAAGTATCCATGGGGGAGAGATCTCAGCTCCAGAATTCTGCCTTTAAGATCTCGTGCTTTGATTTCCCTCCAGCCCAAGAACACTACACCTCCACTGTCCCAAAATCTTGTTCTTCTGAGACAAAATTCACCATCAACAAGAAAGTTCAATGCCCTCCTTGCCCACCAGGAACACCGCCACATTATCCCTTCATGCACTAATATAAATGCATCTCCCAAAAATTTTGTGACCTACATTAAAAAAAAATGAAGGTTTACATCAAAGAATATCGTATCAGGATATTACAATGATCAAAAGCATAAAAAACACTGAAACATTTTGCTCACTATAATAGCTTTGGTTTGGATCATTGATTCCTATCAGTCTGTTTTTTTCAGTAGAAAATTTATTTTATTCTTAATCTGTACTGAAACTTGATTATAAACTCTTCTGGAGTCCAAGTCTGATCCAAAGTCAACTGAAATCCATGGAAAATCTGTACAGTTTATGTTAAGGTCCTTCCAGATAATACCAAGGAAACCCACACAGCTTGGAGTCTCTGTCCAATAGTCTCTCTGTATCACATCCAACTAAAGATCATCACACAATGCCACTCAAAGACAACAGCTGACTAGCTGGCAATTACTGACTCTTTCATGCTGAAAATGTATTTGTCCCAGGGGAATAAGGCATCTGCATAATTAGCAAAAGCAGTTACACAGAAAATAATTAGCTTGCTGAAAGCCCAAAGGGGGAAAAACTATAATTTTTGCTTCAAGAGGCTGACTAATTATATGCCAAATAACAAAACAGAGATGCACTGAGAATCATCGAGAAATCCAGCATGGATTTTAACTTCATATTCTAGCTATAAGGGCTGCTGGTAGCCTAGCAACAAGCAGCATACTTGGGCATGCCAAAACCTCCTCCGACTTAATGAAACACCTCAGATTACTATGCAAACCTCCCCCACCCCACTATGCATTTGATTCTTGTGTTACTAAATGATAAAAACAAAGCCTAGCCAAAAAAAAATAATTCAAGATAAACTCAAACAAGCACTAATGGACTACAGTATAGAAAGATAAGCAAAAACAAAATATGAATTATTTTCAGAGACTCGAAATTCAGTCTGATTAGAGTTGATTCATTAGATTTCTTCTCTGGGTTACAAAAATGTACTATTATTTTAAGTAATAGTAGTCTGTGTAAGATTTCTGTTAATTTGTGTCTTGGGAGCCATTAGAGATGAAACCTTTAACAAGTTAGAGCAACTCACTTATCTCCAAAGTACTCCTGATATACAAAGTGCTGCTGTAATTCCTTCCTTTTACTTGAATCCTCAGTGAACTGGTAAACTCTTATCCCAAACAGCAGTCTCAGAGCCAAGAGACCAGTTTTTACTGTGTTCCATCACTCTGGAAGCCACAGCTGCTGTCCCAACTGCCCAGTACCACTGTGTTCTGAGATAAGAGAGGTTTGACAACCACTTTCAGGTCTTGTAATTAGCACAACTCTGGTGCTCAGTTATGAGTGACCTTTCAGCCAACAGCCTGCTCTTGGTTACCCACAAGAGAAGCACATTCACAGTCACCCATCCAACCACTCTGCCAGATTCAAAGGGTTAACAAGACTGAGCTATTTCCACTACTTCCTGAGAAAGGCAAATCTTCTGCATGTGCAATATCTATCACCATCCTCCCTGGTGACTCTGACAACTGCTGAAAGTGTCACCTTTGTTCAGAAAGTGTCAGGGACACAAGAAACCTGACAAACTTAGCTTGTCTTTAGGCCACAATAAACTTGTGACTGTGGGTGAAGATAAGCCTCCTTTTGCTGGCTTACACAATCTTGAAAAGATAAACTGAGAGTTGCACAGAGCTGTTGACACATGAGATAGGACGAGCATGTAACACTGTATTTGTGCTGTGCTTGGAGGGCAAGGAAGAAGCAACAAACAAGCCTATGGCACTAAGGGAAACTGAACCCTCCCCTCAAATGCACACAAAAGATGTTAATCAGTAATGTTATCATTACCGACTTCACAAATGAGAACTACTTTAATTCTGCAACTATAGACTTCTTCATTTCTAGGGAAGATGAAATGATTCTGGCAGAACAGTAGGAGACCTACGCTTTGCTCTCTTTGACCCTTAACTCCCCTCCACCCTTCCCTTTTCCCCCACGCTACTTTCTTGTCTCAATCTTCATACAGGAGATTCTACTGAGGAGAAATCCTACCACACACAGATTCCAGGGATTGCATCCTGCCACAGCACAAGCAAGAACAGTGAGACATCAGAAGACAGGTTAAACAGAGTGAAGAATACAAGAGTACTTGTGTTGGGAAGTACTGAAAGCCGTGGAGTCAAGGACAGAAGATGGGAATCATAAGGCCTCAGGACCTCTATGCACAAAAAGGGTAAACCTTTCACTGAAACAGTGACAAAGGAGTATAAAAGAAAAAATAATTTTCAATGAAGCCTAAAAGTAGAAGATCTAATACACACCAATGCTTTAGATGTAGCAATACATCTCAGATGACAAATCTGCCTCCTAGAAACACCAAACAAGAGCAATCTACATAGCACAATGATGCATCAAATTGCTTCTTCTTTTTTTGAAAGCCCATTCTATTCCACTGCTAGCAAGACAAAAATTCCACCTTAGCCTAGCCACCTTAGAACGCAAGGTAATTGAATCAGCAGTAAATCTGGTTCAGTTTGAGTAAGGGTTTCAGAGAAATCACCTGCAGGTTGGGAACCTAAACAAGTTTGCTAAGGGATTAAATATTTACTTCCCCTCCCACCTGTTAAAAAAGAACAAGGACATTTGTTTTTCAGCTGTACTATTTTATCCCTGTAAGCCTCATCCACCTGTACAGACAAAATACTCCCAATGCTATGCAAGAGTGTCTTTTTAACTCATTCCATCACAGAGGAACCTGTACTAGGTCTTCATCATTCCTAAACATACAAGGTAATACATCACATTTCTGAATAATCCAAACTGTAACTTCAGGATTTTCAAATCAGTTAATTTTATTGTTTCTGTAGGGATGAAGTTTACTGTGCTGTAAAATGGTTATGGCAAGAAGAATGGTGCCCAGAAGTGAAAAGGGTATTTTTTTATTATTTAAAAGAGAAAACACCTCTCTGTTCTCTTGACTTCCAAGAGCATGGTGGGAATGACCAGGACATCATGTCCCCTGCTCCTGGCACTGCAGAGGGTGTAAGCTTGGTAGGAACCCACAATGCTGTACACAGGTTCATTTGCTCAACTCAACTGCCAGCAGAAAGATGCATTTCCTCACCAAGAACTCGCACAAAATTCTATTGTTAAACAAGGAGTAATACCTATAGAAATTACTTCCTAGCTCATAAGCTTATCTGTAAACACAGTAATAAACACTTGTTATTACAGTAAGCAAAATACTGGTCTCAGACAAGCCTGACAGAATTAAGGCTCTGATAAGGGTCTTTGGCTATCAGTCCTAAACATACAATAAATACAAAATATGCAAAATTAGTGTCCTGGTTTGGGACAGATTTGGGAGGAACCCCAGGACACTTAGGAACTGCAAAATACAAACAATACGAGCTTTAAACAGAAGACAGCTGCATTATTGTGTACACTCTTTGTGCCTTTTAGGGATTTAAACTGAAAAGGCAATTCTTCTCTGAAATTACTATTTAATTTACCTTATGAACAATTTACACGCATATGGACTTGAGAACAGGAGATGCATTTCCCTAATGTAACTCAAGAGGAAAAGAAGACAGCTATAGCACCACCTTCTATTCTCAAAACTTAGGCTTCCTTCTCCTTCTGACACTATAAGAAGACAGAAAACTAAACATCCATTTTATTTGTTGCAAAAGCACTGTGTATATTTATGAACAATCACTATACTTGCTTCCCCTAACAGAATGCTTGCTGTATATTCACTTGAATGCCTCACCAATTGAAAACTGCTAAAAGTACCAAAAAGAGAATACAAGTACTTCTACTCACCAACTGAGGTCTGGACCATATTTCCAGATTTTTGGACCTCATCGAATTTTGTAAAAATTACATTCAATTCGTTAAAGAAATACACAATGTTTATTAAAAATAAAGTTAAAGAAATACACAGTGAACAACTGAATTTAAATTTTAGGACTATCAGAATCATAAAATCACTGAGGTTGGAAAAGACCTCTCAGAACATCAAGTTCAACCTTTAACCCAGCACCACCGTGTTTACTACCAAACCACATCCTCAAATGCCACATTCACATGGCTTTTGAACAATTTCAGGGATGGTGATTCCACCACTTCCCTGGGCAACTAAACTCTAACATCTTATGATGTTACAGAACAGATTTGGCTTCACTCAGGTCAGTTTTGGGAGCACTGTCAAAAATGTCAGCCAAAAATCAATGCAATGAAGTTGTTTTAAAATTAAAAAAAACAATATCAACACAGTTGAAAGGAAAACTTGAGATATAATTGAAAATACTACATTACTGAAGACATGACATGGCTAATTGTAGATGCACTTCTAGTTCATCACCACTTTGTCTATCTTAACTATTTGCAGAAATATCACAAAACACACCACTAAAAAATCAACTTGACCTAACATTAGTCTTTGGCCCTGACACCTTCCCATTTATGTCACAGGTCTAGCAGAGCAGAAGACCCCTATCACATCCCATCATTCCTTCCCAGGACATGACTTACTTTAAGGCACATTGTGGGAGCAGATGTTTCCACTGGAGAACAAGAGGCAGCAGTACTGCCTCCACCTGCAGGTACCCCCACCTTCCCTCTGAGCACTGACAAGCTGCCATCTATCCATCTTCAGGTCTAACCATGCTCTGCCCTGAGCACTGGAGGCAAATGCAGAGCAGCTTTCTAACACACCTGAAACAGCAGAAGCAGAGGGACATGGCCTTGGTTTTGACATAGGTTTAGCTGCTTTTTGAGGTTTGGGTGAGGGGTTTTGGGAGAGAGGGGGGCAGGGGAAGGAAGCTGCTTTTGTTTTAAATAAAATCTTAAAACTGATTATTTTGTTTGTGGGGTTTTGTTGTTTATGACAGCCTAAGTTGAATAAACACAAGCTATTCTGAAGTGTCTCCTCTCTACATATGCAGAACACACAGGAAAAATATTAATTTCCTTAATCTTAAATCAATTAACTAAACATCTGTAATAATTTCTGTGTTTTTTCAAAGATACTGTAGTATACTTGGGCAAAGGTACAGGATCTGCATTAAGTAAATCTGAGTGTTTATCAGATTAAAAAATAAAAATAAAAAATGAAACTATGATTCTAGGAAAAGGTTCAATCATGAGGCTCCTGAAGTCTTCTGAAGGAAGGAAGGAAGGGAATAAAAAGCAGCCCAAAAATCCTGAAGACCTAAGGACATTCTCAACTTACCGAGACTGGGGTAATCCTTTTTTACTGAGATCAGCCCTTACACGTTCACCAACATGTCTGTAAATTTCCACAAGGCTGTTTATTGCTGCATCTCGAACCTGCACGTGAGAGATGAGAGAAATCAATCACCTTTACAATTTAAATTAATAAATCCTCAATAAGTCTGACCTTAGAGAACTAAATTTGTATGTTTTTCAGCAACAAGAGTTGCCACTATACAAATTACCACGCAGCTCCTGAAGCAGCTTCCAACCCTGCCTTTCACATGTTAACAGTACCAGCAGGTAATTGAATTGAAAAGGCAGTGAAGGTGTAAGATGAAAGGTTTCCTGCAGAATGAGCTTGGCTGCCTTTGCCAAACTCCTCCCATTGTGTACAACGGGTACATTTAACTGGGTAAAAAATGGATAGAGACATGAACAGACCTTATATTACTGGGATATTATAAAATGAACTGATTTTTAATGCTGTATAAGAAACTTAAGTTTCTATGTTGATGGCAAAAGAGGAAGGGAGGAGTAATCAATCACCTGAGTCAACATGAATTTTGCATATTTTCAAAACTGATTTGCAAGAAATTGCTTAGCACATCCCTACCTCCAGCCAACAGAAGAGACATAAATCTGATTAAAGTGTCACCTTTCTGTACTTAAACCCTTCCTCCACTAAACACAGCAGGCAGAGAAGGTAAACAAACTATCTGCTCTGCCTACAAAAACACCTACAGAGCTGTGCACTTCTGCTTCTCAGAAGCTGGCCCAGCTACCCACACACAGCCCCAGGACACGACATGCAATATCCTGAGGACACAAGCTACAACTGCCTATAGTGGGAGTCAAAGGGCAGGCACACATCCTGCTCCTAGCCAAAGAAAACCCTGACACCTGACTCACACCCACCTCACCCCATTCTCCTGCTCTGCAGCCTCCAAACGCCTCCTCCACTCATGCCAGCCCTTACTCAGAGCTCTTGTCCTGCCCATCAGCCCATGTGCTACCACCAATGCTGCTGGCACAGCAGGCTGTGGGGATTCTTTGGTGCCCCCAGTTTCTGGGTACACAGACCCCAACCCAGCCTGTGCAGAGCAAGGATTGCCTCTGTGTATGCAGTTCTGCAGAGGCACAGCTGCAGGACTCTGTAAATCCCAAGTAGCAAGGCAAGGAGCCCCCACCATCATAACTAATTTAGTCAACTACAGTGGGAGCAAAGCTTTAGCAATTTTATTTTTGAGGAAACGATGAGAGTTTAAGTACTGTTGTCACACCAGATGCACACTGGGTTACCCAATCACATCAGCTGAAAACAACGAAAAGGACTATTTCTGAAAAGGGCTCTAAAGGAACAGCTTCCACATCCACAGCAAAAGAAAAAAATCTGGACTTGACCTGGAACTGTTTCTCGAGCCTCTCTCCAAGAGAGGGCAGCAGTGACCGAGCCCAGCAAGTCTCCCAGTGCCCAGGAGGCACCAGCAGCACAGCAGCAGCTCCAGGCCAGCCCAGGACCAGCCCCTGCCCCAGGGCAGGCACGGTTTCACCCAGAGCCGCTGTCACAGCGATTTCTGTCTGCCAGTTCAGGCACGAGCTTTCTGTGGATGAAGAACCAGACCCGGGAGAAAGGGAAAGAGAGCCTCATTTCCCCCTGCAGTTGGATACAGGACAATGTGCCAGGCACAAACAAGAGGCAGCACAGAGGGAAAATGTTTCAGTGCCCTCACCAACTTGCCAATTCATTCAACAGGTCACCTATGGCAGGACAAAGGCACCTGTGTGTTTAACAAGTCCAAGCCCTAAACCCAGGATTTCCTTGGAGAGTAACAGCCTGCTTAGTCCCAGCTCAGAACTACAGAGGACTCTAAACATTCAATTTCTTGGACTAACAGGTTTACCATCCTGCACTGGCACAAGCAGCAAGGGAAGGCTGCTTCACTCTCAGTCCTCCTCTTAGCAAGGGGATGCCCTGACAGCCACAGAAATATGGCCATTCCACAGAGCAGACAAACTCATTCTCCAGCTGGACACCCCACACCTCCTTCCAGCTGAACACCCTCTCCAGATCTGGATCACACATGTGTCACCCATGCTGGCAGAACAACCAACAGCATTATTTTAAAACTGCTAGTACACATTATACAATGAGTTTCAACACTACTTCACCTCCCCATTCTCACTAACCCTACATACTTTTATCTAACTCCAAACAAGACAAAAAGCACTTAGGAGCAACAGATTTTATTCCACTTATATTTTCATTTGGATTGCATTGCTGATTAAAGGCCCTGGTACAGATTATCTTCACCCCCCTTCAGAAACTGCCTGTACAACTTCTGGCAGTGCACATGGCCAGGCTGTCTGACTGGCCCCACCTGCCCTCCCTGCACAGAGAGCAGCACCTTCTCTCTGAAGGTGAGGGGTGCTGCACTGAGCCCAGAGGGGTCCCTGCAGCTTCCCCTGTATTCAGGCTCCAAGGCACAGGAGTTCCCTTCCCACAAAGGTTTCCCTCTTCTGTTCACCTCACTTGCAGATTCTGCTGAACCCTTGGAGTAAGTGGTATGCTGGTTTGGACATACTTCAAATTATATCTCTCCAAAACCAGCCAGGGGTTCTGGGTGTACAGCATTGTTCAGGGCTCAGCAGCAGCAGCACAATTAGCTCATTTACCAACAAGGCAACCAGCACAACCTTTAGATGTGACTCACAACAAAAGCTCACCTGGCTGTTTGGATCTCCAAGTAAGTTACATATATGTGGCACTATCTTACTCAGTGTTAAACTCTGAGCTCCAGATCTGGGAACAAAGAAGAAAAAGCACCATTATGAATCACAGAGCAGGCTCATGTACACAACACAGGTTTGCAGAAGGTTCTGACTTACGCATTGAGTGTTGCAATAAGGCAGAGGCAAATCCCTTCTCTTGTCCGAAAATTCTTGTGTTTGAATCCTCCCAGCATTCTGTCCCACACGTACTGTGGAAGACAGGAAAGAGAAAAAATGAGATGGGGTAAGAAACAGATTCTGTCTTCCAGCAAACAAACACCACACCACCTCTGGAGCTCAAATATAAGCTTTACACCCATCCAAACAGAACAGGACAAAAAGGAGCAAGATACTTTTAGATCTGACTAATTCTTTGTTTTGTGCTGACTTCACAGTAACTCCCCACTACCTAAAACAATACTCATACTTACAGAAAGCAAGTACCTTCTAAAAACCTGGAACAATAACTCTTGACATATACCCATCCTGTCCTTGGGAAATCCACTGACACGCTCCCTTGTGTATCCCATCAGGCAATAGCCTTCCCAAGTGAACTAAATATCTTATAACAAGGTGTAGGGAGATGAAGCCATTTCAGACAGAAAAATGGCAGAGAAAACCTTCTGAAAGAAAAAGGGTTTCCTTTTTTTACACATCCAGTCACTCATGCTGTGGAGGGCTGTTGAACATACCTGAGGGTTAGCAGCTTGTTCCATGATTTTCAGCAGTAAGGTCTGATCCTGCTCCCTCACTGAGTCCTTAGAATCTCCCAGTCTATCAAGTAAACTTGGCAGCACTAAGGAAAGAAAACAGGAACATTCAATTCCCTCAGGAAGAAATTGTAACAGTGGGAGAGCCCCTCTGCTCTCCCCCCCAAAGCCCAATGGAGGCACCAGCCCTGTTGCCCTTCAGCAGAGTCTGAAAACCACCAAGAGCCAAACAAGTGCTCTCCTGGGAACACAGCTCTGAGTCCAGCAGCCAGTGCAGGTGCTGGCAGCCATGGCGACACTCACAGAGACCCCTCACCTGTGCCAATCTGGGCCTTGAAGCGATCTTGCAAGCGGGACACCAGTGCAGAGATGATGTCAATCCCCAGGAGAACCACCTGCAAGCACAGAACAGGCAATGAATGAATTAAGAGTGCACTGCAACTGTGATTGCTGCTCAGGGCTAAATTCATATGTATAGATGTGCAAGGTACACAAACCACGTGCATCAACCATTTCATTATTTGCTGTAACTAGCACTACTAATTAATTGCAATTATTACAATTATAATTAGAAAATTGTAGGCAATAAGAGTTGCTTAGTTATTTACTCACAGAAATTAAACCAAATACTTTTATGACATAACTGGAATTCAAAGAAAGACGTCTAGTTTGAGAGAAGATTCATGACAGGCTGCAGATCAGAAAACCTGCTCTGACTAACTATGTTTACTTACCAGGAAAAGGTACATCACATACTGAATGTACTGTGGAGCCTGTACTTCACACAGCCCTACAGATCATCATCATGCTGGTACAAAAGACATTTCTCCCTAAGGTTTTGGATAAGCACCAAGGTTAATTACGCCTGGAAGTGTTAGGAACAGCCAGGCTTCTGAGGCAGTGCCACCAGGGCTGTTCCAACACAGCCCAGCTCCCTGTACATACACACAAGTGTACATATATACACAAACAACCAGGGCAGTGGTTATGGCCCCAAGCCTGCCAGAGCTCAAGGAGTGTTTGGACAAGGCTCTCAGGCATATATGGGATTTTGGGGTTGTCCTGTGCAAGAGCCAGGAATTGCAGTTGACGATCCTTGTGAGTCACTTCCAGCTCAGGATATTCTATGATCCTATCATACATACATTTATACTCCCTGTACATTCACTCAAGTGTTTATGTATACACGTATATAGCTGTACTCGTTGTACGCACACACACACCCCCCTCCCGTCTGTGCAAAGGCCTATCTGTAGCCCGTGTCCCAGCACATACCGGCCCGCGTGCGCGCCTACAGGGAGCACAGACATCCCGCAGACACGCGTTACCGGAGCGCTCACCGGAGCGCTGCCGGGGCCGTGCCCTGCAGTGCCGCGGCCACTCGGCAGAGGGCGCGCTCCGTCGCCGCTGCCACCGCGCGAGGCCCCGCCCTCTATGCAAATCATCGCCGGACGGGCGCGGAGCACTCTGGGTAGCGCCGCTGCCGAAGGGCTCAAAGCTGGATCGGAGCCGCCGGGGCGCCCCGGACCCCGCGCGGTGCGCGCCCCCGAGCCGGGCGTCCAGCAGCGGGCGGGCCGGGGTGTCGGGGGTGCGCCGCCCCTCGCCGGGACCTAGGCGCGGTTCGCGTTCCCCTTACAGGCGGCGCGCCGCAGCAGCCGCCAACCGTCCTTATCTGGGGGTTGCGCGGCTGCTCAATGAGCGTATGGCGAGAGCAGCCCTGCTAACGCCTTAAACAACACAGCAGCGCCCGCTCCGTGCGCGGCGCAATTTTTGGAACCTCGCACCGCGGCGTGTGCGCGGCGCGTCCTCAACAACACTCGAGCCGAGCCCGAACGGGCACCCCACCCCGCGGCGTCTTCCGGGACCTCAGCGGTGCTGCGGCCTCTTGGTGCCGCTCTCGCAGCCTCCCGGCATCGCCGTTCGACACCGTTCTCATTCCCCCTTCCCCCTCCATCAACAGCGCCCGTGCGGGACACCCGCGGTGCCGCTCTGCGCTGAACCCCTCACGTTACTCGCGCACCGGCAGTCAGTCCACAACCCTCAGCTTGTCACACGGATTCATTCCAAATTCGGCTCCGTAACACCCAGGGAACTAGGCGTGGTGTGGCGGGTAAACAGCCTACTACTCCATGCTAAGTATCCTGTGAAAAAAACCCTCCTAAATACAAGCCCGTGGATCCTAACTTCTCCCCACATACAACTTCGCCTTCTCCAAAGAGCTCCTGCAGTCTTCTCTCCTCACAGTAACAGACCCTTCAACACTGTCAGTTTTTATTTCAACATCATTTATTCATACACCAAAGGAGAATTTTCCTCGTGCTTTTATTAAGCTGTGTTTCGTTTTCACATTCATCTCGCACACTGGATTTAATGTACCATTGACAAATGCTCAGCCAGCTGCCCTAAGCCCTATCCCTGCCTTTGTCTGCCAGCTCACCGGGAGCCTCCCGGCTGGGGCTCGGTAGCAGAGCCCCAAGCAAGAGGGTGGGCTCCAGATCCTCATCAGTGGAGAGATGCTTTTAGGGAAAGTCAATGGGACTCTGAGTGCCAGTCACCATTCACAGCTGTCTGATCAGAGTCCCATCGCGGCAGCATCCTGCACAGAGATAAGTGTGCTGCCTGCAATTACAGAGATGTGCCCCAGGGATAAATTCGATCCCGGGAGAGGAAGGAACCCATCTCTTCTTCAAACTGCCCGCAAGCCAGGAAGAGTGAGGGGAACTCATCTCTCAAATATGAAAGGAAACACATGCACAGTGCAAACATACCCTGCAGTTCACCCCCAGAATAAGGCCAGGAGGATGAGCTAAACTTTGCACGACTTTTCGCTGTTGTCCTTATAAATTAGCACAATGATTACAGTGGTACTTGGACAACTATTGAGGAAACAGCAACTGGGGTGAGCCGATGTTATTCCCGACTATGCTGGACTCATTTATCAACCCCAATGTGACACCTGCCTCAGAAGGTCAGAAGCAGAAAGTAGAAATCATGTATGGATTGACAGAGTCAACAGATCGGCTACAGACAGATAACAGACAAGCGAGGGCATGGCTGGCAAATGAACAAAGAATTAATTGAATTCCAGCCCTGGCTGCATTGGACTGACTGCATTGAAGAGCCCACCCGTTCACTGCTGGAAAAGTTACTGAAACTCTGCCTAAATTAAAACACACCCAAGTCCAGGAGGAATCTCGGGAGCAGGCCCTGTCAGCAGCCACCCCACTGCTGTGATCCCCACGCAGACCTCTCCCCAGGGAAGCCAGCTGGCGGGCACAGCTCCACACCAAAGCACAGGAAGGGCAGCTCTCCATCCGAAATTCCAGATAACGCTGCAATGCTGATAACTACAGAGCTATTCCAGGCCTTTACATCAGCATAGATCTTTTAGACTCCATTTACACAGGCCTCCAAAAGAGTAATCTCAGAATCAAGAGTGACAGCCCTCGGCCTGAGGGTCTGCCTCTTTGCTCATTTGACTCCTGAGGTTCCCCAAGACAGTCAATAAAGCAAGTTGTGCCACCCAGTATTCAGCTCATTTGGCATCTGCTGCTGCTTTGTCTTGTCTCAGACTACTTTCTGTAGGTGCCAAGGGCTGTCAGCAAACCCTTCTCTGCCTCCCTCCAACTGCCAGGTCATCTCTCCCAGTAAAGAAGTCTGGTTTTAGTTCCCAGGATGCAACACAGCCTTTCCCAATTCAGACAGTGCTTTTTTTCAGAGGTCAACAAAAACAACTCAAAAGCATCTGTCCTTTAATATCTGGGTGGTGCTGAAAGACTTGCAGGCAGCTCCCCATTTCAGAGAGCAGACAGCCCAGCATCATCTGCTCCAGCAGTACGTGGTCACCAAGCATGGCAGACACACAAATCCATCCAGCTTAAAACAAGACACACCTAAACACACTCCCATAAAAGGGCAAAGAAGCTGCACAATCCAGCAACAGCTGATTGAGCACGAAGTGACCAGAGTGAATCAGCCTCAGGGTACCCTGATGGTCTGGACAAACTGGGGGGTGAGAAGAGAGACAAGCCCTTTCCCACCACTCACCACACCATGCCACAGCAGGACGTGGTGGTGGCTGCATGAACCTTCATCCCCCATCTTTGCAGGAAACAGCAGCGGCCTGAGCTGTGCATCCCCACAAAGTCCTTGCACTCTGCTGGCCTCCTGCTGAACCTTCCATGCCTGACAGCTTGGGATCTACATGGAAATGCTGGAGAGAGCTTCTGCAGCAGCTGTGACAGCAGCTTGCTTCATGCTGCTTCAACATGCTGATTGCCACCACTGGTGACACAGCTTAGCTATTTCACTTTGAAGTCTGAGAGGTTTTTTTGGGAGAAGGGATGGGAAATGGAAAACAAGACTTCTGAATCTCAGTATGATAAAAAAAGAATTGTAAGTATTCAACCAGGGTTTTTTTGAACAATTGCTTAGATTGTCTTTTGGATTCATAAGCAAGAACATGGAGAAGTGCTTGCATACTTCGAGTAAATTCAGTATACTTTTGTAAAAAGGAGAACATTTCAGATTACACACTGTGAAGTCCAAGGCAAGCACTGATGGCTCACATCACTGCCAGTCTGATCAGTGCTGATCAGTCAGAGAAGGAGCAGTTCTAATTCCTTGTGACATGAAACATTCACCACAACTGAACTGGGCACTCAAGACAAAGCTGAAGTTAGATCATATTGGCAAATTTAGTTTTGAAGTCAGGTATTTTGGCACAGCAGTAACCAAAGTCCTGTCAGAGAAGCATGGAACCAGATTCTGAAATGCTGACTGCTCTATCCCACCTGCACACACCTATAACCACATCCACCCTGGAATAGTCAATCTCCTTCTGCCATTCCAAGAATTAACATTTCATTTTCTAAGGCAGCACCACATCTGCACTGGAAGCATGAGTCCATCTCCCCAGCCCAAGAATCCTGACACAGACAGACACTAAGTTTCTTTGTACAACACAATTTGCAAAACCAACACCAGCGAACAAAAAGGCAGCAACAGTAGCACAACTGGTTTTACTGGCGTGACTACAAGCCATGGTCAAAGAGCTGAATGGGGAAAAACTTTAAATATATATTCTTGGGTTCTTTCTTTAGATTGATGAGATATTGCCCATTCTGTTGCAGACATCACCTTTAAAATCCTCAAATTCCCTGATGGAATTATACAAACCAAAACACCAATGAAACCACGAGCACTTGTAAAACAAGCAAAAACCTGGTTATTGAAAGTTCTTCTTTATTTACAAGCCTGGCAACAGATGAACATTTCATTAAAAATTGCATAGTTCTACAGTGAAATAAATTCCAGGAGAACTAAGGTCATTTAAATGTTGGGAGACATTAAGAAAAGGTTGTCAAAAACGATAACTATACAGAGATGTACTTTGACCATTACTGTTAGGACACAAGGGCACCTTTCCTGTGAAGAAGCAAAAAATTCCAATAACTATATTCTGGATCCAGTAAAAAAAAGCCAACAAAAGCCCCTCAGCTGTCTCTTGATCTAAAAGCTAGAGATTTGATAGAACCCATGAGAAATTCAAAGCAATTTAAGGAAATGCACCACAGAGCAAAAAGTTATCACTACAAAAATTCCACAAAGGCAAACAGGGCGATGCTTAAAAGAACATGATCACCCTGAAATGGAGACATCTGCTTGCAGAAGAGCTGACAAGTATGTCCCAGGTGAAAGAGCTGGACCAAGTCAGCCCTCAATCACACTGCTCCCTACCCTGCCTCTGCTCAGGGGCACTGAAGGGGGAAGTTCCAAAGAATAAATAATTCACCCTGTTTTGCAGGGTCTGAACTGGTCCTTGAGTGGTTATGTATGATGAGAAGAGGAGCAGCCACTGGACTCTCTCCAAAGGACATGGAGGGAAGCACAAGTTGCAGAGTCACTGCTGTACAGTACAGGAGGCTTTTCTACCCTGAGCAAGGTCAAAGCTCCAGACAGCACAGCAAGTAAATCACCACTGACACAAACTACAGTCTGCTAAGTCTCCAGGGAAGCAGCACTCATGGTAATACAACAGGAGACTTTGCAGTTGAAAGCAGAGTTACAACTTACTTCACACCTTCACATCTCAATTATGCAAACACTGCTGGAAAAATAGCAGCAGCACCATTGTTTCAGAAAGGTGGTCCTGCTTATGCAGCACCTTACAGCTATGGATACCTGCATGGCAGCACTCAATGTCTTTACACGTGTCTTCACATGAAACTACATCAAAACACCTGCACTACCAACAGCTATTGCCTTTGGTTCCTCACCACAAAGCAGTTACCTATCTTAGTCACAAACACTGCCACAACATTTCCATTGCCCCCAGCTGAGCATTTACACTTACAGCCAGGTTCTCAGCCAGGAAGGAAAAACTAATATAACTGAGAGCACTGATGAGAACTTGCCCTGGAATCACCTTGGGATCAGGACCACTACTTCCTTGTAGCTTTGGTAACTAGTTGCATCTCAGAGTTCAAGTCATAAAGAAGCCTCATGCAATGAGGGCTACTATAGAAAAGCAAAAAGAATATGGCAAGGAAAATAAAAAGACCATTGCATTGTGCTGTTTCGGTTTTTTGTAGGAAAATGGAAAGCCTTTATTATGGCAACTAATCAATTGCCAGCACAGCAATGTGCCTTATTAACAGACCAGGCTGCTTTGCTGATAACGTTGCCTTCCCCTCCATTAGCAGCAAAAGGCTGCTACAGTGCACAGAGCAAGTGAGAAATCACACTGGGAATCTGCCTGCAGGCACTACCATATTAGCTGGAGCACCTCAAAAGCTCCTGGCACAGAAGCACTGACCCCAGCTCTAACACTACAGGAATAGAAAGGGTCAGCACATTTTAAAATTGGAACAGAAGTGTTTCTGAGGGTTTAGACAGCATCTGGAAAAAAAGGCAAGCACACAACCTAGCAGATAATCACCGACAATCTTCTGCTCCCTTAGGGCTCACTGAGTCTAGTAACAACTGTGAGGATGTTCAAATATCCAGATACTCCCCTTGATCACTAGTTCCCAAGCTTCTGAACATCTGCACTTCCAGATTACACCATTCAACACCAGCTTTTATGAGGAACAGCAATACTGCAATGCAATGATGACAGGAGGCATGGACAGCCTCATCAGGAGGGCACCAAAGAGGTGCAGACACAGCAAAGTCCCACCAGCTGTTGGCAATGTGAAAAAAGCTGGGGATCAACCAGGGAGGCAGAGCAGCCACTGTGGTGAGGAGTAGGCAGCAGCCGAATTAAGTAGGAAACTTAATGATGACAGCTCTTGCTAGATTGTAGTTAATGAAGCTTTGTTCTTGCCTTGTTTGAGAAGAAAGGAACACATGCAATTAAAAATGCAATAACATTTTCAGTAGCCACAGTCTTTGTAACACTCTGGAAACACCCTAAGACCTAAAGCTTTCACAGCACCTCCCACCCTGCACAGACAGACTGCCTGCTCAGCATGTACCACACAGTCCTACGCCTTTGAAAAGTGTCTCCAGACACAATCAGCAACAGCTTAATGGTCCAACAGTGAAGAACTCCATTCAGAAAAGAAGAAAAGTTCAAGATGCCTTTGTTGACCAAAGACAGAATAGCCCAGGAAAGTAAGAGATGGGTGCTAGGGATGAGAGGTGTGAAAAAGGAATTCCACAGAGGAAGGCACCACTTCAGCCAGAATCCTACTCGTGCTCTTTCTGACCCATTCAGGAGAAAGCCCAGAGGATGACCCTTAAAAGCATGGGTTAAAACACTTCCCAGTCTCTCCTACACCAGTGAGGGGTGCAGCTAAGCTACATCCAACCCAGCATCCACAGTAGCCACAAGATATAGCACAGCCCATACAGCGTGATGTTTCCACAACTTAATGTTCCATAAGGTCAGTGAAGACTGAGAGCTACTGCCTAAGCTGTTGACTACACCAGTTTCTTCTTCTGCCATTCCTTCTTACTCCCTCTCCAAGCTACTCTTAACTGCTGGTTTTCAATTCATGTCAAACAACTTCAAGGGAAAACTGTCAGAGGCTTACCATCAGTGCTATATTCCAACTAAAACCAGGACCCCAGAAAAAACAGTGCCACAAGAATACAGAAGGGGACAGTCCCAGTGCTGGCCTGCTTACATGATGGTGCTGTTGCAGGTGGAACCAGACCTCACATCAGCAGATATGTACCAGTGCACATCTGCAAGCTGGGCAGCTAGCAGCGTGCACCCTCTGCTTGAGCTGCTGTGTGATCCTGCAAGGGACAGGGACATTTGAGCGAAGTGACACCACTGGCCCAGGCCTAGCACTCTGCAGACCTTCTTACACAGCTTTTGGCTCAGCAGCTTCAACCACTCTGCAGCCCATACATGCCTCTTGCAACTATGTCTTACATCCAGCTCTTGGCACAGTTCTTGATCAAGTCAGGCGTCGTTTTTAGAATCTTTTAACTTTTGGCAGTTAGACTTCCAAGACTTTGATCTATTTGGTCTAGGAAACCAATGAAAAAAGATTCTGTCCCTGTCCATTTAAAAGCTAATTCTAGCTTAGGGGGTAATGCTTTCCACATGCTCCAGAACCAAACCCCACATGTCACTTAACACAAAGGAAATAGAAGTTATTTAATGTTATCTCCTCAGTTGAATTTGACCTGTGTGTCTTTCCCTTTGCCTTTTTGGCTGTCATCATTGAGATGTGGAGCAACAGCTGATGCATCACTGTGAGCTCTCACAAGAGAATAAAACATCTGTTTTCCTCCCTCAGACTGAAAACAGACGTCTTTTTAGTTGTGTCCAACAGATACTCAATTATATGATAGCATAGCAAAGCACAATGCATCTAAATCAGGGCACACCCTCAGGCCACATGGGTGCCTGGCATGTGGTCAGGAACCCAAAAAGGCTTTGCAATCTCAGGCAGGCTGTCTATCCACAAGTATCCAGGGTCTGGGACACCTGCACACGTCAAGGGTAGTTTTCTTCCCTTGGCAATGTCTGCAGAACTCTCTGGAGCAAACAGCACATGCACCGAGTGCTGTGCAGTCCCACTGCAGCTCAGCTGTGTACTTGGGGATTTTCTAGTAAGACATCTGGAAAACCCAGTTCCATACAAAAACCATTCCTCATCAACCAGCTCATCTAACATTCCAGATCTGAGAGAGGTCATAGTAGTCACCATGGGACAACTCTTGAACAAAACCTGCCTGAAGAGATTTTACTGGCTACTGCAGTGTGTTGGAAATTTACTGCTATGAAAAGCTCCTGCAAATGGCACCTGGGGAAGCCCAGCCACAGCAGAGCGAGGTGAACAGCCTGGCAATCACTGGTTCAAGACTCAACTTGGGACACATGGATGGGCTGACACACTGGAAAGACAGCTCAAGCAGTGCCTGTTCCATGTCTGATGTCTGTTCCTGTGGCTGACGCAATCCAGTCTCCAGACCTGTTCATCTGCAAGCATTTTACAGACAAAAAAACCCCCAAAAACTAAAGAAACAAACAACCAAACCCCCACTCCCCAACAAATTAAAAACAGGGGGAAAAAGAACCCACAACCCCTCAGCCAAACAAATCAAACAAACAAAAAAATCAACCGCAAACAAGGGAAGAGAAGGGAATTCTGCATCCTGCACTGCTTGAGGGAGCCAGCATTTTGCTAAGGGAAAAGAACAAGCCATCTGAGCAGCTGACAGCACAAGTGGAAAACCAATTGGAAAATTATAGGGACAAACCACATACATTTTGGCTTCTATATCCAGCTCTAGAAACACATATAAACAAGTCAGGGAAATAGCTCCTATCAATGCTCTAGTGCCACAGCGACACAAACAAGCATCCCGCACGCTAAGAGGTTTCCACAAATTCTTGTGTATTAATAAAAGAAAGTATTAATTAAGTGTTCAACTATATCATTAGTTCTTGGATTAATTATCTTAAACAGAAGTCTTTAGAACTGAAATAGATCAGAGGAACAGAAGCTGTAAGTGTAACAAAAGAAGCCACTCAGGGTTCAGCACAGGTACACAAAGAGCTGACAGCCCGGGGGAGCTCAGCCAGACCAGGGAGGTACCTCCTGGACAGGCACTACTCCTCTTTCACAATGCTTTTACTACATTTTCCTCCTTCAAAACTCTTGTCATTATTTTCAATATAACAATAGCTAAGCTGAATCAAGTGTTTAACCATTTTTTCCATGATTTTAGAAGACCGAAGCCTTGTTTTGTAATTTTGTTATTTTCCCAGAGGTTTGTTCTCACTGGACACTTGCTAACAAGACCAGCCTTCTTGCTTTCTGCTGAACAGGATATACTATATATTCATGCAAGCAGTTAACAGCACAGCATATATAGATAAAATGCAGAAACTTAATTTAACACAACTCAGTAAAAGGTATTGTGCCGTGTTTCAGGGGGATGAAGGAGATTTTGTGCCCCAGCACCACAAAACCTTGAGGCAACACTGAAAAGGAACTTTGAAGATGAGTAAATGTAACCCACAGAATTCAAGTCACACTTCACCTCAGAGAAGAAAGGGAAACAATTTTCTAGATGTTTCCTAAAACAGGTTTTATGGAAGAAACATAGAAATGCAATTTACCAAGAAACACACTCCAGACTCAGCCATTCCCCCCGCCGTGGTCATCACACATACATTGATAAGTGGATTTACTTAGTTATTTTTGTCTTCAAGAGATTTTAAGGGAGGTTTGGTGGAAATTTCTAAAGCACAAACTAGATGCCAGCCCTAACTGAAATGTGCATCAGCCAGAGGGAACTGCACCTCTCAAAATGTGCCCTCCAAACTTTTGAAAACTCTCCATTCTACACCACCTCATCTCTTTTTATTCATACAGGTTAGAAATTATGTATGCCTTCCTGCTCCTGTAACTTCAAAAATGATTTATTTCCTTTGAGACACATATTCCAAACTGAAATGTCCCATTACTTTTATTTTTTGTTTTAAATAAAGCAACAACTTTCACAGAGATGGCAAAGCATGGTCACTCTTAGAACTCCAAAACCTGATGTCTTGTGAATTCTGAAGCAAGACAGACAATGCTGGATGTGACAGTGTGCCATTGTTAACCTGACATGAAAAGGATGCCAGACTGCTTCCTCCCATCCCAGTCAGCCTTACTGCACATGCCAAACTGAGTAAAATGCAACAGTAACTCTTTACTTTTAGCATGAGCTTCACCAATAAATTCAGGTGAGAAATTATTTCCAAAGGCCAATTAGTTCAATATCATCTCCACTCCAGTGCTCAAATTAGACCAGTCAGGTCACATTTCTAGATAAAGTGTTTTGTTTTACTTGATTCTTAACATATAGGTCTTCACCTGCAGCTGACTTCAACTGTTCATGAAAACCTGCAACACTTTTCTATATTCTAGTTAGAAGCAGCCAGTCAATCCAAAAACAGGTTTAATAAGCTTCTGTAAGACCCTGCTGACAGACTGTGAAACGGAAAAACTTATTTTGTTTTTTTAATCCTTCTCTATGTACAGTAGTACGAGCCAGGCAACAATTTGTAGCCCCCAAAGACTCCAGCTACATGACTGGACCCATGACAATCTCAGACTTCAACAGTGTTTCATGCATACTAATAAAGGATCTGCAATATGGATCAGGGAGCAAGATATACACACACATCAAGTTCAAATACTGCCAGTCATAACAGGAACTCAGTGATTCTTTTCAGCAAAGAAATGGCATTGGGCTTTCGGTTCATTTATCTAGGAGGTCTTAACTTGACATCATCTGATAAAAGTAAAAACTTCAAAGTCACACAGCAATAGGCTTCAATTACAATTTCTCCATCAGTCTGTCCGTGGCAAAGCAATTCAGGAAGGAGGAGGGATTGCTGCTGGCAGGTATCTTGCAGTCTGTGGCACAGAGGCTATTTCAGCTGAATTGGAGATTGAGTTTCACAGATAGTAACTATGTCAGGCTGGAGAACATAATTTAGAGGATTTAAAATATGACAAAGCCCAAGGATAACACAAAGAAACATAATATGCTTTCCAGATAACACTGCTTGTAGTACAGGTTAGAGATCAAGTGGCTGCTTTTTCTTAAGAACAGACATTGTAAGAGAAGTCAAGCAGATAAGTTGCTAAGTCTTCCACAAAATCAACACCACAAACTGATTCAGAAGCAGATGCAGCTACAGTTATGCCTCTTCTTGTCCTTCATCCTTTTCCTCCTGTAGGTTAATAGCACCTTCCTGCACCACAGCAAGACAGGAAATACAAGGTAGTGTTTTTCATGAGTTTTCATATCCTCATCTGGAACTACAGAGCATTATTACTCTCATAAACTTGTCACACTGAGGTCTAGCAGTACTGTATGTTGGAAAGAAGTAATATTTGGCTTCTTCATACACATCTGCCTGCAGTGTTGGGACTGTGCCAGCATGCAGTCCAGTAACAAATGTAGTTCAGTCTAAGATCTATTGATGCGGGAAAAAAATATCCATGCAGACCTACTCATATACTCACATCACCATTTAAAGCTATTTCTCCTCCATCTTTCAAAGGACTGGGAATTTGAGTGTGCACATGTACATTCTGTTCTTGTCTCCAAATTTATACATCAAAGAAGATGCCACAACCACAAAGCAACATGGAAACAAAGCACAGATTCTTTATTAACTCCTTCTTTAATAAAAAAAAAAAGAAAGAAAAAACTTCAAGAGATATGCAGGCCTTGCAGTGGTTTCTGCTGCATCTTGACATTTTCATCAACTGAAAGTAAGGAATGTGGATTAGTTGCTACAGGCCAGATTCTGACCCATCAAACTAGCACAAAACCAGAACCTTGAGCCAGCTGTTTGCATACACATTCGCTTCAGAAAAACGACAGGCAAATCAGCCATCACTGCAATTTTCTCTCCTTTTGATGATTTAATTCAGAGTCACCTAAATTAAAAAGTCACCTAAATTCTATTAAGTAGGGAAAAAACAATTCCAGAAACAGATTTTTAGCTACTAAGCTACTTCAGTCTACTAGGGAGATCACATGCTCTTTAAAGAGTTGCCCAATTATGTGCTAAACTTACATGGGCTTTGATGGTTTCTTTAAGTGACTCATTAAACAATCCAAGAAGTAGCAAAAACTTTATTTTGCAAGACAGGTTAATGCAGTTACATTATTTTCCCATAAAACTCTTCTTGATCACTAGATAATTAGGACTAAGACTCAAGATATGGCAGCATTAAGACCTCCCTTTTATCACTTCTCTCCAGCAAGAAATACAAGGTCCCAGGACATGGAAAGCAATCACAAACCCCTCCTTGGGAGGGTCTGAGAAGGTACATAACACCAATCAACACCAGCACTGGTTTTATTGTTCCTTTCACGGGTACAAAGCAGCATGCAGGCAAACAGCACCCTTCCAGCCTATGCTGTCTCTGCAAGAACTTGAAGAAATTCTCTGACTTTACAGAAAGGAACTAGTGCACTCCCAGTCGACTCTGAGCACCACAAAAAATTGTTGTTGTAGCAGAGGTAGGGTGTGTCTCCCAAGTCTGCCCTCCAAAGCCTTTGGTCAGGGCCTCTTTCCCCACACAGGTGATGTGGGTCTGGCCACAGCTGCCTCACAGCCACACTGAGCAAAGAGCAAGCCCAACACCAGCCATGCTCTGCAGGGAGCTGACAGACACAGCTGTCCCTCCTCACCAAGTTAGAAAAGAGCAGCACAAGTCAAACCAGTTTTCTGCTCACATAATAGCAGCTCAAGAACTTCTTCTGAGGCAAGCCTAAAAGCCATTGCTTGCTTTTTGCAAGCCCTCACGGCAGCAGCACGCTGCAGTGCACATGAAAGGCACACTCTTCCTCAGGCTGCAAAGCTGACCAGGAATACCAAAAAGGGAGCTCCACTAATGGGACAGGAAAGACTATGAGCATTAAATAGATACAATCACAAACTACAGCACCATTAACACCATGCATCACTTCTGATGCATGTCTTACATCACATGTAAGACACTCTGTAAGCATGACCACCAAGGGAAACTACAGCCCAGCTGACTTGTACAGGACATTCCTGCTGCAGCCTTCAAGACCATTTCTCTTCTCTGCTGTTGCTTTTCAGCCTGTACATGCAAGTTCATCCAGAGGAGACTGATCTGAACCCTGTCTCCAAGGGCAAAATTCTCCATGCACAGAGATCAATACTACCTCTTCCACAGGTCCCCTTCTCAGAAATGCCCTTAATTCATATCACATTCTTGATCACAGCTGAAGTTCCTAGTCAGAGTGACATATCAACATTGTGACCCACTTGTCTGCCACAGCAAGAAAACCACACAGCAGTGTCTCCTTGGCATGACTGTAGCTGCACTCACCCCATCTGCCAGCAGGCTCTTTTCCCTGCCACATGCTGTGCCTTTCCAGAGATTACAAAAACTATCTCTGCCCATGACAATGCCTTCAAAGCTTCAGCCTACATCTCCCCCCAGCTCTTTGTTAATGACACTGCTACAGAACTGGAGCTGGAAACCAGAGGCACTACCATAAAATGGCTAAAGATTCCTTTAGATCTTCATTAAATAATGAAGATGTTACACCTCCAAGGGCACATGACCCCTCAATGAAAAGGAGGTGTAAGCAAGGCCTTTGCCTTTGAGCACACCCACTTACAGGCAGAGAAGTTCTGTTCTTCTCTATTCTTCAATTATTAAGCACCTTTCTGGGATGAAAAGAGTGGTGTGCTCTCCTCCCAAAATGCCACCAGATACAGCAGCACAAAGCTCTGCCAACACACTGCAGAACAAGGCACAAACCACCAGCCTCATTTGGCACACATTAACAATTGTAGTGAAAATCACATTGAAGAGATTTTGCTAGCACGGACTTGAACAAAGGTGGTGATCATCTATTCCTATATCCTCCAGGAGAAGGATAAAGAGAAATCCTCTTAGATTAGCTACAAAGACAATTAAACATGCAGAGCAGAGGGGTACTGGAGCACAGTAATTCAGGAGACTGTGAAATCTTCAAAGGATGTATTTTAAGCATAGGTTGGATAAATATCTGACAGAAGACATCCGGGTACATTCATTTGTCTTCTGTGAACAATAAACTGAATTTGACTATTTCCTGAAGTCCCTGATATTACAATACCTACAAAGCCTCAAAATTTCCTCCTTGCCTTTAGAAACACATTATCAGCAATGTAAATTATTAGTTCGTTTGCATTCTTTATGAACAATAAAAGGCAGAGTGATAAGACTCTTATTAGCAATCCTCTGTAGAAATACACTACACTGGCTAAAAGTAGTTACTCCCCAGGGTAAGGTTGACACCCTGGTTAATAAAACTCTCCAATACTGGCTTAAATCAAGATTAATGTACAATAATGAGATATATAAAGGCTACGCTGAACCTTAGGCTGCCTCTCCTATGTCTGAAACTTAAACTATATCCATTCTTTCCTCCCCTCTGCAGGACCCTTAGCAAATTCTACACCAATGACACCAACTTACACAGAAATATAATTTTCTTCTTGACAAAACTTACTTTGAGCCAAGCTTTGAGAAATATGGAACATGTACATAATGAGATTTCTTGGAATAACGTATTAGAGAAGGGCTCACTCAGAGAACATGAAATAGCTTTCTTCTCACTGCAAGTAAGATGCAAGGATACATTTGGATTCTATCACGCTGAGCTGCTCCAAGACCCATTAACCATTGTCATATTTGTGACATTCACTATTCAACAACAATCAGTAGGTCTTAACAAACTTTTGCCTCTTCAGAACAACTATCTAACCACCCATACACCTAACTTGACAAAATACACATGCTGGACTCTGCAAGGAAAGGAAACAACCTTAGCACATTCAGCATGCTCTGTCTTGGGTCCTATAGCAGTATGACTCAGTTGTGCTGCTTTGCAAGACCTGCTACCAAAGCCAGAATAACACACAGACCAGCCCTTTCCCAATTAAATCAAACTCATTTATGCCACACTAAGTGAGTTAAACCTTGTAAAAAGGTCTCCAGACCACTCAAAGCAAGAGAAAATTTACTTTAGGCTTGCAGCATTTTAGTTATTAGGGAGAAGTTTAAACTAAATTACATGAAACTATCAAAAAAGAAATTTGCACCATTTCCCAGACTGTATGGAAATCATCTTATCACCACATAGTTAAAAACCACCACATCATCTTTAGCTGTTGGCTCTGCAAGGGGCAAGAAACAAACTGATCTTAAGTTAGACAGCCTCTCCCAACCTCAGATGTCTTGACACCACCCCCATTTTCCAATCACTATAATGGGCAGGTATCCTCAATTTAATAAGCACAAGCATTTTCCCAAAGAACAGATAAGAGACTCAGGAAGAAGGGAAGACTTTACAAACTAGGACACTGTATACTGAATTCAAGTCCATAATAGCCCAGTTCCTGTGTGAAGCACAAGCTCTGCCCCTCCACTGACTCCAACCTGGGCTACCAGGCCTTGCAAACAGACTCACTGCTCTTCATACAAGAGAGGATATTAAACAGCCCAGGTTACCTGGAAGTATAAACTTTATTTTAAAACCTTACCTCAGGAGATTTTTTTTTTTTGTGGGTAGCTGAATACCATAAAGACAGAGACCACCAAAACACATTAGTTACTACAGGCTAGCCTTACACATTAATGAGTAGACTCATATCACATTATTACAATGCTTATTCATCCTAAAACCACAGGGGAAATATGACCTAGCTTTCAGTTAGAGTTTCCTAAAAATTCATATTCAACCTCTGAAACTCTTCCACAAATTTTCTCCAGAGCTTTCCCTTGAACATAGACGAATAAAATGGGCAACCAACTTCCAAGTGGGGCACTCTGCACTGCTGTTGCACTTCTCTTGCAGCCTTTAAGCAGAGCAAAACCTCCTGCAGGCAGGGAATGCATCTCCTTGCTGACTGCTAATACTTGCAAGCAGGACAGAAGCCCAAAAACTCTGCTGGTGTCTGCAAGGTATCTAAAGTGTCATCTCATGAGCCACCTGCAAATACACTGGACTGCTATTCTGACTCCCTACACAGAAGAGCTTGTTGTGGTGCAGACCTGTGGTTTGCAAACCTGGCTTTCATCACTGCCACCTTTACAGCCTTAGCACCCGGTGGAGGGAGAAGGGTTCACTGCAAGCTGAGTCAACAGCAGCCTCTTCATTATTAACCACTCTTCACTATCACTCTCCTCTTACTGACACCAACCAAAATCCACACAGCTCCTTCATTGGTCAGATTGGGAGCAGTAGAGGTTGGTTGACAAGGATCTGCAAGAGACATTTTCTTCTTTCAAACCTGGACTACACAATATGCTTGGGAAGGGGAGAATGGCAAGGTTCTGCCCTCCAGTCATTTCCCAAGAGCCAAAAATACTGGAGGCACAGTTGCAATTACCTGCTGCTAGAGCTGCCAGCTCAGCAACAACTAAGCCCTTCCCATGGCTCCCAAGTGAATTCGCTGTGGGGGTTTGAGGAACTGGGCAAACAGACCAGACTCAGCAACTGAATCCTGTCAATACACTTCTCTCTCCTTTAAACAACCTCCTTGCGACCTGGGGGAACAAAGTATCATTAATCTGGAACGAGAGGAATCTGCGTATGGCATTAGCTAGAACACCTGCATATAGCAGCAAGAGAGCAAACACCTTTTCCCCTGGAGCTAATCCCTGCAAGGACACCTGCTTTCCCAGCAAACCTTTACACCAGCAGAAACACAGTTCCCACTCAGTTAATCCCCATTCACCAACCCAGGCAGATGGTCTTTAACTTGCAATTGTAATCTTCTGACACACACAAAACCCACCTGCAGTAGTTTAATCGTGTCTACATGGAAGAGGCTAAGGCTGCCAAGCAACTCACCTAGATTCTCTTCCACACAGTGAGGAATCCTTCTCAACAGGAATTTGTGGAGCAAGCTCCATACTTTGGGGAGTGACTTACAGCTTCATAGAAACATAAGGCAGAAAATGAAGAGGGTGAAAAATATCCAGGGATTTCCTCTTCACTATGGAGTGAAAATTACAAAGACTGACATGAGGCTCAACTATCCACAGTGCAGACTGCTCACCACTAACAAAAGCGCATAAAGAAACAGGAAATCTACAGCTCCCCAGGATCTGAACATTTAACTCCCTGTGATTCTCTCCTTTTGCAGATTCCTGGTGCATGTGCACAAACTTGCTTCCAGCAACAAGTTGAAGCATTAAGGAGAAAATTAGCTGTGCAAGTCAAATAAAAACATGTATGCTTCTTTTCAAGTTTCCTTTTCATCTTTTGATGCTAGATAAAAGGAAAAAAACAAGATTCATCTTACAGGTATGCAACTGTTCCAAAAATGAGCACTGAACAGCAGAGATTCAAAACAGGCACAAAGATGAAAACAATATCCATATGCAGGTTAAGCATGCCATCCACAAACACTGAACCTGTCAGTGAGAAAGAGAATGCTTGTGGCAAAGAAGCTCGTTCAGCTCTATGTGGGTTCAATCCTTATCTCCCTCCCTGCCAAGCCTCAAAGGAGGATGCACCCTCAAGCTCTTGCAAGAATGTGGACATCACTTGGGATAACCAAGCATCTGCTGATCAGCTTTTCCAAATACCTCACTCTCAGCTCTTGTACTTGCCACAGAGCAGTAACCCTTTCAATACAATGACACACCCCCAACTGATCACCCAGCATGAACCCAAGCCACCAATGTTCTGGACAAGGACAGCTCTCCTGACTGAAACCTTAATTCCAAATCTCAATCCAGTTTGTAATCTTGGTTAGTCAGCTGCGCTCTTCAGATGATTAAACCTAGAATGATTCTATTCAAGTCAAATGAAATTAAAATTCCCCCCAAAATAATCAACAGCAGATTTCAGGATGTCAAAACAAACATTGTCTGGAAGCAGAAGGAACAATCCTTCCCACACCACTGATCTGGGAAGTGCAAAGGAAACAGCAAGAACAAGAGAAGAAAAAAAAATTACTGAAAACAGCAATATCTGTCTAGCATCAAGCTACATTATTTTAAAGAATACAGGCAGCAAAAGCTATGCTCTATTTATCCTACATTATTTGCACCAACAACTCATTTTTAGAGGCAGAAGGGCCTCATTAGATGTGTTAATGTTATATCCCATGTAATACAGTCCATGAAATCCCAAGCAGCTCCTTCTGCACTGAAACCAATTATTTTCTATGAATAAAGTATTTCTTCTGAAACAGTATTAGGGTTTAACCTGATTTAAAAACTTCAAATCAAATAAAGGAAGAAAATTTGAACTAAGAATTCTGACTAACGTTGTTGTTGTTGTTATAGATACATACATTGCATACACCATGGTAAAATGCAGAAAAACATAAACATTTTTGTCATCTGCCAAGAAAGGACTCCCCACCCCCAACTGACAAGCAATAGTTTTCAGTCTTCTGAAACATGCAGTGATCTACATACTTTCTAATAAGGATGTAGATCTCTACAGAGCAAATGGAAGCCCACAGACAACAGCCTCACTTCCTTCTAATTATCATTTATAGCTCCCTAAACAATAAACCAAGTTCCACTTGGCTGAGAGCTCGCAGCTTCGAAACTAGTGCGTTCCTCCCAGATTGCAAAGGAGCAGGGAGAGCTAGGGTTGTTCCCATATCCATTCCTAGGGCACTATGAAAAAACTGTAATAGCCCAAGATTTTTTCTCCCCCATCTTCTATTGTGTAAGCTTTATACAAAATAGCATGTTTAGAAGATGCCAAATTCGTACAGTACCAAAGCATCTAGCACAGAAGCCAAAATTTCTGATATAAATTCACATATAATTGACTATGAAAAGAACTATCAATGTGTTGTTACTTTAAAATCACTGAAACTATCCTATGGAAATACAGATTCAAAAGCTTCAAATACTGGGAGTGGAAAATCATAAATTTCAAACACAAACTGTGACTTCCGTAACAAAAGACTAAACAAGATTAGTTACCCCCCCATTACCCATTATTAAAGGTAAGCCTCAAAGGAATGTCTCCCAGAAAAAAATTTCCATAAGAAACAAAATTCAAATGTAAATTAATCCTTATTAACATGCACACAAGTAACACAGGCATGTTATTAACAGCATTTGGAGAGCTAAAACTAAAAATAAACAGACAGCTCTTCCCCATATTAGATGTGGTGTTCATCCAAAATTATGTCCCATTTCTGGAGAGCCTGCACATGGCACACTGCAGCAGTTGGGGTCATTTTGAGTTTCTCCAACTTTAGTGGCAGCAGGATCTGGCTCTTAATTAAGTTCCAGACTTCCCATTGTCCCAACCCTACCACACCTTTCCTGACTAAAAAAGGCAGGTTTTAGAGTATTTTTGTTTTAATTGTTCCTCAGCCAAGATCGGCTGTAGAGACATTTTCTAGCACATATTCACTTATCAGAACTGCTGCTCTCATTTATCACAAGTGCCCCTCTGATCCCTGGACAACAACTTCCCGGTAACACATTTCATTTCCATCCTCTCAGTTTGAAGATGCCGGACTTCAATGGTGATAGCCATGAAGTAAACAGAAGGAATATAACAGGCTCAGGGCATCTTCTTGACATCCCAGAAATTTTTCCTGGCTCAACTCCCACCCTGATGAACACCATCTAAAAGTCCTGCCCTTGGCCTCTTCTCTTTGCCTGTGCTTCCCTTACCCCAGTTTAAAAAGACACACCAGAATCCCTCCTCCTGTTCTCTTCCTCTCAGACTGCCACATGAGAGTCACCACAGGATATCTTCCCACAAAGATAGCAGAGTCTATCCCACACTCATCTTTTCCCACAGCTCCATCTTTTCCCAGATCAGCAAGCTCCTGGCTCATGCACACCTTCAGATTCCCAGAGGGCTTTTATCCAAGCCTTCTGAACTGATGGCATTAAGCTGTCTGCACAACAACTGGTTCTTTGAGACATGGACACTTGCAGAGCTCCCCACTGGTTCTCCCTCTGTGTCACCCATCCAAAGCACTTTGACTGGGAACATGAAAACAGCAGGACCACCCGAGCCACCCTTTGTGCCAACGGACTAATACTGATATTTGACCCGTGATCTTGGAATAGATCATAAAACACGCTCCTGCAAAACAATTGTGATAAATATGGATTCTAGTTTAAACACAGAAAACACCACATGGAAATCTGGAGTACCCACACAGAGTATAAAGTACATATTCCAGCAATTAATTCTGCCTCTCCTATCTAAATCAACTTTCCCTTCACCTTATTTCCCTTCTTTACGTTAGCTGAAAGAACTGGGGAGCCCATGGGACCCATGTGACCTAGACAACTTCACTACTACGTCAGGAGAAACCTGCTTTCCACAGACCAAAAAGCCAGCAAGCCACCCTCACACCAGCTTTCACATGACACATTTTGTAACAGAGCCACCACTCAGAAAAGTCACCAACTCTCGTTCTTAAGTGTTAGTCCAGCTTCAGCACACTCTGCTACAATTCTCATGCACTATTTCCTTCTGAAAATGGCCACCAGAAAATTTAGAACTGCCTATCAGAGAGCTATCAATTAGCATCAACCCCAGCTACCTCAGTGATAGCAAAATGAAGGACCAACAGCTGAAAAAAGATCATTTTAGTAGTATCTAGTATTCTAAGATCTCTCCCTGATAGAAACCTGAAAGATACTTTTAGAGTTTACTAATTCTCTAAACTTGAGGTATTTCACACAGACCTAAAATACACCCCATCCCATCTGTATTAAACAGCGTGAAGTTCTCACATGGGTCTCAGCAGCTCACCTTTCTGCTATTACATATCTTTTCTCTTCCACCTTTCCCAAATATCTGCCCCATTTGTATCACTGCTCCTGTAAGGGAATTACCTTACAGATACCTTTTTTCACAGATCATTATTCTTTTCACACCACCATCTCTCTCTAGCTGTTCTGCAAATTGAAGTTTCAGAACTGCACCTTCAAAGCACTGTCATTTGGTCCCAGATGTCAGCTCCTGCCTTCCCATCCATCTGCAGTACCAGTTCCCATCACACCACCTCTAGGTGCAACTTTTCACAGCACTTTTCTCCACACATGCCCTCCTGCTTAGGAAACCTTCTCATTAACTTTTAGCGGGCTTAGGGAACAGGAAATTCCAGTAGGAAACAGATGAAACTGCAAGGAGAGAATGGGACTTGACCAACATGAAGAAAGAAGCAGAGCTCTTTGAAGGCAACAAGAAAGTTCAGATCTTGATGGGGATTGAAGCCAGTAGTCTTTCACAAGCAGACCTACTCACATAACTTATTCACATTCCAGCAACATTATGCAGGTAACAACTCCTCAAAGATCTAAAGGGAAAGTAGAAGGGGCTGACAGGAAAACCAGGAAAGCCACCCATACAGGCCTGGCAGAAAAGCTCTAGCCAGACAGACAAAATATTCCAATCTGTAAGAGCATGCACCTCCTAAAACCTGTGTGCAGTTTCAGCCTTCCATAGCACATCCAATCACTGTGTGAGAAATTCCTTTTGAAGGTCAGGCAGTTCAGCCACACACACAACAGCAGCACAGGGATGGCACCCTTCATGCCTCAGGATACAACAGGGCAGGGCCCCTCCCAGCATCTCAGAGTTAATCAAGCTACACAAGTGCCTTCTCTGAGAGGTTAATTTACTAAAGTAGGAGTGCACTGCAGTATTTGCACAAGGATCATGCTGTCCACAGCACTCCAGATGAGAGCACACACAAACACATAATTTATTGAGGACTATTGGGTTAAACAATTTGGTGCATCAGGATGAACTCCATCAGCTATGAGCAAAAAGAATTCCCTCCAAAAGTCAGATGAACTTTTTGCTCCAATGAGAAAGCTAAAGCTGTCTATTTACAGAGCTATTAGAGAAACTGGAGTATTAACAGGTCTGGCTCCATCAGACAACTGTGGTGATGGATGTACAGCAGTAACAGCCTGTAATGTCCAGCTCTGTACCACACTGAACAAGCAGCAACCCTTTATTTGAGCTCCCAACAGTGAGACATGAAGGCCTCCCAAACTGTTAAAAGCAGACATTTGTTCCATGTCACTGCACAAGTGCTGATGCCTCCATTTGCTGCAGGATTTCCAATTAGACCCAACACAACTATGTCACTTGACATTAGTCAAATGGAGAGTCATGGCAATACAAGGCAAACTCGCTGTCTTTTAATGGAGTCTAGTTCTAACAGACACAATGAAAATTAGTACAAACAGCTGATTCCTAATATACATTTCACAGTAAATGGAGATATTACTCAGACAATATAATTTTCTAACACATTGAATTGAAACAACTTTATTTCCCATTTGCTGCTACCAAATTCTCAACTACGAGCTGACTGGCACAAACACTCTTAACACTGGCAAGGTGTTTTACCACAGTTCACCTCACAATGCTTCCACAACCCAAAGAAATCTTGCCAGCCTTGGTGCTTGTGTGCACATCCTGCCTGTAGGAGCAGAGCTGCCAGGCTGGATGAGGCTTTGAGCACCCTGGTCTAGAGGAAGGTGCCCCCATCCAGTGGTAGGTGGGGCCTGGAACCAGATGATGTTTAAAGTCCCTTCCAACCCAAGCCATTATGTGGTTCTATGTCAGAATGGGGCTCTACTGTACAATTTTTCATCATTTCCACAACTTCTCTCCAGAAGGTTACTTTTGGAGATGAAAAAGCATTACTAGCCACAAAAAATTTCTCACATTTAATGTAGATTCAATCCTACACATTCTTTCCTCTGGCCAAAATCCCTGCCACACTATAAAAAAATTATCAGGCTCTCCACAGCCTGATAACTGTGAGTCTTTGCTCTGATTCTTGAATATTCAAATGTTGCTTTGTTTTAAAGTTCCATGTTTAGCACAAATTAAGAACTCAGTAGGTTTTGCCTATTTAAAAAAAAAAAAGAGATCTCATCTAGAAAGAAAGTAATGAGTGATTTATGGGAGGCAACATTCATTTGGAGAAATTCAGAGACTACATGTCTCCACTGTGTTCCCTCCTGCATTTAATGATATGGCCACAGACCAGACAACACACGAGATACAATTACATGAGGCAGCTTCATACAGACTCACACAAAGCACAATTCCAGCCATCAGGTCTGAGCAAGGCAAGCTGCCTGTGCTCAGCCTCAGTTAAACTGTTACTGGTACCCTGGGTGACTCAGAATCACACACAAAACTGCAGGCATCACTAGCATCCCAAAAACATTTACACAGGAGACAATTCATGTAAGCACCTCTGACACTGGGACACTTAGCAGTTAGCAGCTAATAAATTATGCTAAAAAACAAGATACAAGTTTTAGGGCCTTGACAGTATACAGTGATATGGTGGATGAAACTAGATGGTGAGTCCAAAGGCCCTGGCAAACGGAATTACCCTGTGATCCTAAGGCAAACTGACATATAGCCAATGCTACCTTTCTGCTCCAAAATGCACCTGCTGAAAAAGGAGGGCTGCCAGAGCCAGAAATGCATATCTGTAACACAAAGATAACCCCACAGCACACTGCCTAATCCTATGGGCTGGTCTTCCAAAAAAACCATAGGTGCACTTAATGCTAAGAGCACACTGGAACGTTGTAAAAAAGCATTATCAGGTATTTGTCAGTCCTATTTTTAAGGAAAAGATCATTAAATTATTGTTCTAACATTAATCTATTCTTTTTTCTCCCCAGCTTCTGAATTCTTTAGCCAATTTTAGCAAACTTCAACCTAACATGGTAGGCAAAACAGGGATACCAAAAATTAAATGCACTTACAAATATAGTAACCAAAAGACATCCCCCTGAAACAGACCTCAGCATGAGGAAAACCAAAGCATGAGATACTAGCAAACCTACAAAGAAAAAGGCAAAGAAAATGAGGCTTCATACAACTTCCCTGCTTACATAATGACTTAATTAAAACGAGACCAAGTCAGAGTGGGACTGACAGTGGGACTTTCAGTAGACAATTTTTTCATGTGGAAGTTCAAAGGGTGAGACAAGGATGGCTTTTAAGACAACTTCAAGGAATATCCCACAGAGAAGACATGGAAGAATGTGCATACTTTCAATGAAGAGGCTAACAGGTTGGTGCTAGTGGGAGGACTCTGGGGGCTGATGAATATTTCTTTCAGCATAAAGAGGACAACAAAACTCCACTGAACAATTTAGAGACTAGCAAAAAAATCAAGGTGCTGGTAAATCCAGCACTGACACTAATTTTCCATTCAGGTCATGTCAGGGAAAGTGAGGATTCACTCCTACTCACCCTGCTTCCTACTAAACATGAAGGGAGATGGGTCCCACACACATATAAATGACTGCTAATTTTACTCCAGAGAGAGGTAACAAGCACAATATGAACAGTCTCTGTAAGTCACTTTGGGATTTCTAAGGACCAAAACCAGTACACTGTTTAAAATATTTTATTTGAAGAGTTCAAGTAGTTTAAGACACACTAGCATATCTCTTCTATCGCATAAAGGACTGAAACGAAATTGCCCTATCACTGTGCATCCTGTTACTCTACACTATATATAAATGATTCAGAATCATCACAAGATCTATCCTAAAACCAAATGTCTTGTCCAAATCTATTAATCCCCAGGAGTTTTCCAATGTTCTTTCTGCAGGCAACTTTCATCTGACATGCAGCCTAAATTTACTCACAGCCAGTTTATACCCACTCGTTCTTGTGCTAACCTTGCCCTTTAAATCTAAGAGTTCTTTCCCCTCCCTGACAGTCACCCCTCTGATGTATTTATAGACAGCAGTCATATTCCCTGTCAGCCTTCATACTGTAAACTAAACAAGCCAAACCTCTTAGTCTCCTCTGGTTAGGCAGGCTCTCCAACACCCTAAACACCCCACTAGCCCTTCCCTGCACCTGTTCCAGTTTGAATTCCTTCCTTGCAGACAGGCAACTAGAACTGTACAACACATGCCACAGAAGGGCCCAATAAGGCACTCTACAATAGCATTAGTACACCCTTATCCCATGAAAATAAATCCCCAATAATCTGCCTTTTCCACCAATGCATCAGCTGTGACCCTTAGCCTGCAGTGAAGGTTTTCTGAGAGCTGGCTAACTCTGTTAGACCTCTAATAAACCCTGGTGACAAGCACTGAAGTGCTGCAATTGAAACTCTACACCAGCATTAAAGGAATAGCTTTATCCTCTCAATTTAGTAACCACAATGGTTCAGTCTGTTGTGTGTTGACCCAGACTCACAGTCCCAAACGAGAGCCTCTTGGCCTTGCCAATGCTGAGGCAGTCACTCTACCAAATACCCAAGAGAAAACGTATCACAAAAATGTAACAAAAACACCCAAACACACACACACAAAAACGCTCCCCCGAAAAACAAACACCAAAAAAACCCAACAAAACCAAAACCACATGCACCCAAAAATTCAATAAAAAACAAAACAAAAACAACACATCAAACAAACAATAAAAAGAATAGCCCCGAACAACTCTTGTTAGTCCCAGCACTAAAATCCTAGGGGAAGTTAATTTGGTCGGCAAGCAAAACCAGGGAATCAAATCCCTACAAGCCAGAGAGATAGGCAAGGGAGACTTTTATTTTGTATCCCATATTTCCATTTAGTTCTCACCATCACTACAGGCCACCAAGAGACAGGATATCAAACTGTAGCTTAATTAAAACCCCATGTAAGTGTTGCAATTAGACTCAGGCTACTTTGGTGAAAACAAGAGAGATGAAAATGGTTGGAGGGGTTTTACTCAATGTCAAAGTCTTGGTTTAAAGCATCTCATTATGGTTTGTAAGGCTGCTGTGTTGCAGACACTTCTGGGACACCTGAGGACTCTGCTCCAGGCTTCAACTATTTCTGAAACAAGTGACCCAAAGGAAATACACTTTGGTTTGCAAACGCTACCTTTCTTCTCAGGAACGGGGTTATTTTCCTCTCCACCTCCTGAATGAGCTTTGGATATTGAGCTTTGGATATTGAGCTCTAAATCCAGTGGAAAAGAGGTTAGATCTTGAATGTGCCACTGTGGAAACAAACTTCTGTCCCAATTATTTCAACACCGTCTCTCCACTCTGCATGTTCCCTTGGGATCCTGTAGGTTCTCATTATTTGTATTTGATTTGGTAATACTTTGGTAAACATCTGAGAGATTCTGTTCTTTGGTAAACTCAGGCTCACAAACCTTGTGTTTTATGCAACCAGTAGCACATCCACTTTGTGCTTAAAACAGCAAGAAAGTATTAATGCTCTGCTACAGTTCTTCCCACCACAGCCAGAAAAGGACAATCCTTCCTGCTACACCAGTCATTATTACCTTTTAAGTATGAAGAAAAAGCCACAGGGAAATTCTAAACGCTGACTTGCTAGAGCAGGTAATTTTTCCCTTACCCTGAATCCAAAGGTCTGAAACTAGTAGCAGTGAACTTGATCCATTCCAGCTGCTAAAATCTTCTATTCTGCACTGCACTCTCTGTGGCACTCTCCACACTGCTACCATAGAGGTAAGAGCTGCACCATAATCCAATCAAATTACCACACAGAGGAGTTAAGTGTTGGGGAGGGAGGTCTGGCTACTAGAGCCAGAGAAGAACTGATCAGCTGGACATTGATTAACATCAATGCCTACAGGAAACTGGATATCCTGGAGCCAAAACTCTGCTCTGCCATATGTTTAAGACAGGAAAACCCACCTATTAGGAGCATATGGCAGCAAAGCAGCATAAAAATAAGGACTGAGCACACTTCACAAATGCAATTCAAACCAAATGAGTCTTTAGCCCTTCCTAAGGTAACTCTCTTCCCCACAAGGGATGTCATTGACAGCAGTTTCTGCCCACAGTATCTTTTGCAAGGAATGGACTCTACTCTCAACTCCAGATCTCACGATCACTTTTCTTCCATAGTCCCTTGCTCCTATCTTTTCTGCATCAAAACTTATTTAATTAATTTTTATTAGCAATTTCAGCTTCAGGGTAAAGAGGGATGAAAGTGGTAGGTCAATGTATACATTACTGATCTCCATGCACCCCCAGCAGCTCAAAACTCAGCAGCTAACAGCAGCTGCTTAGAAACCCCTTACAAGTCTCTTTTTCTTCCACAGATGGTGAAGTCCTTTCCCTCCATGCATTAAATACTCAACAAAACACACTCACAAAATTATCATATCAACCCATAACCATGCATGATAATTATGTCTTAAATCAGGATTTCTTCTACCGAATTTCAACCAAAATAAACATGGTATAGAGAACAAATGTATGCTTATAGTGAACAACCATTCATCAGCTTAAGTAACTCTAATGGATGTCAGTTTAAACTAAGCCTGCACCATCTGTTCTACCCCTCAATTAGCAAGCAAAAAAAATTATTCAATACACAGTTTAAGAAAGCCAGCTAATTTATGTAAGTTTTATTTCTCTTCAGCTTGGTGAAACATGCTCTTGTAATGCTTGGTATTCAGAAACAGGTCAGAATAGAAGGCTGCTTTCTCTAATGCTATTAGGAATTTTGTAGGGGGAAATAAAATATCCATGCAATATTTCACCATATCAAAGAAATTCTCATTCACATCCTACATTTTACTTTAAAGAGCATGATGTCTCTCTCAGTACCACAATCAGCTGGGAACTAAGCAAATCAAATCTGAAGTGCTGCATACATGAACACAAAGCTCAGGACACAGCCCTGCCCTGACAGACCGAGTCTACCAGCACAGCAGGAGGCTGTGGATGTGTCCTCAGACCCGGGGGTCTGTTAACCGTGTCAGTTCCTCTCAACACAACCCAGTCCTGCAGGCGCTGGGCACAGAGCCTCACACAGACCCGGCTGCACCAGGACAAAGGGACCATTCCATGCAAGGTGAGATACTCTCCTTGGAAAGCAAACCCTGTCCAGTGACAGCAGTGCACTGCCAAAAAATCACTGCTTGAGAAAGTGCACAAAAAACCCACAAAGCTTCATCCAATTCCTTACTGCAAACCTCCATCCAGTTTCACTTCAAACTGGCCTCTCCTACCACTCTGCAACATGTGAAAACACTGAATAGAATCTCTCTTCAGTATGTTGGACCCTGACCTGCTTGAAGGCTCTGTCACCACCAATTTGCGAGCTCCTTCTTGGATGTTTGTCTTAAAAAAACGCTGCAATAACAAAGGCTCAACTCCATCAGCACAGGCAGCACATCCCAGAGAAAAGAAAGGTGAAGGAGACCTCATCTCCCAGTAATGTTGAGAAGAATCAGGCAAGAGAAGGTCACTGCCAAACACTCAGTTCACCTCTTGGAACAGCAGGCTGGTTGGAAACTACTTCAAGATCCTGAACGTATTACTTTACATTACACCTTAATTTACATCACAGTTTGGGTACTTAGAAAGGCTCATCAGCCACAGATGAGCCAGGAGATCCTGTACACTTAACATCAGCATTACTAAATACTGCAGAAGCAGCTCAAAGTGAGATGGCTCACTAAGGGATTACTGATGATTTCAGCTCTCTCCCCTTGCCATAGGATTGGGAACCTGAGAGGACATGGTGAAGCCTCTGACACTGCTGTGCTATCTTGCCTCATGTTTTAAGACAGACAGCTCTGCACAGGCCTTATTTATTGTTCAGAGACTCAAAGCTCAGCAAAATCACTCTCTTTTATGCTTAGCAGGGGAAGAAAAGGAGTCAAGCAGAACCAACATCCTGAAACAGCACAGACCAAGCAAACAAAACACAGAATGAAGAAACATACCAAAGGCAGAATTCCTCTTTGGTCTAAAGCATCCTGCAATACCTTCCCCAACTCCTAGTGCCCACACAAACACAGGTTGTCTGCTCTAAGCAACTGTGCTCCAAAGAAGAGTAAGAGCTCTCAAAGAGAATTCATCTTTTCACTCTGCATCATTCTCATGTCTTCTACACACCTCTAAGTACTGCTGAGAAAACTCAAGCCTGCAATGGCTGTTGGATGCAGTTCAAGCACACTCCTGGCAAGCACAAATGGGCAAACATGCAAATGGCTTTGCACTGGACTTCAGTGCCTTGTTTCATACAATCACCTTTAAGTTTCCTTGACTTGAAAAGCATCCTGAAGTATCCAAGTGCCTTCTGCACCTAAGGCATCTGTCTGTTACAAAGCAGGAACCAGTGATCAGGTCACAAGACAATTTGTTAGAGGAGTTTTAGAGTATTGAATGCTATCAGAAGTATGTAAGGCATCACTGTGTCTTACACATGCTGTTTTTAACAGACTTGAGACAGCACCAACCAAAGAAAAGCATCTAGGCCCTCCATCATTCTTTTTTTTCCTGAATCTCTTGAAAAAGAAGACTCCATTATCTGCGGTCATGTTGCTGAGGTCAAGGACATGAAAAAATTGAAACAATGTACAGAAAACCAGCAAAGCCTAAAAAGGTCAAGGATGGCCATGACATACACAGATCAGACTTGTATGGCAATGAGGGAGATAGCTTGAGCCCTCCCTGTAAAGCTGCAATTTCATCATCAGTTCAAGCTCCTTTTAACCCAAACTCAACTGGTTTGCCTTAAAGATGCCTCTGACCTGGTTCACTGATGTTTCCCTGGTGATAACACATAAGCACAAGTGTTTAGTTAGAGGAGTCCTAGACAGGCAGGAGCCATGAATCAACTGGATGCTGTCCCAGTATAACAGGTCTTGTTATCCACGCTCAGTCTTATTCTGCAAACACACACTTTATCACTGAAGTGTTAGGAAATTTCAAATCATGCAGATGATCTCAATCTTTGTTTTAAGCTGATACTTTTTCAAATGAAGAGACTGAGGTGAGAAAAGAAACAGACTACAAATATTTCAGCTTCTTCCAGTGTGACCAGACCACTGCAGTTTAGCTCTCCAGATGGCTATCCTAGGGCAGTGATGCTTGGCCTTTCACTCCTAAAGGTGACACACTAATCCATGACCTGGATCAGATGACACCAGCTCCCCTGTGCTCTCTCACACCAGACAAAGCTGAGCTTCCAAACCCCTACCCCACAAGCAGTCAGGAAAAAAGGCAACAATAAGGCAGATGCAGCCATTAAAACAAAAGAAATAGATTGGCATAAGAGGGTGCACTAAGCCTTGGCTGGATCCTGAAGCAGACTTCACCAGATCACTGACCTTCACATAGCCAGCTTGCCCCACTCAAAGGCTTCACCTCTCCTATTATACTCATTCACTGAGAAAACACCCTCCAGACATCTGAGACATGTCTCTGTTATGCTTACTAGAACTTATTAATCACAGCAAATGCTATCTATAGAACACACACACTAATGAACAGCCAGCTCAGCAGCATGAGTTCTGGAACAGAGTCACTGCAGTACAGAAGTGCCACCAGTTTGTTACTGCAAAATGAATACCACAGAGATCATTGTAAGTGTGTAGTTCAACAGACAAAAAAACTAAGAAGATGAGCAAGTTATCTGAATAGAAATTCTGGAAAGTGTGATATTAGGATTGCAAAGCACTGCACAGCTCTGTGATCCACATCACTCCAGGAAATCCATGCAAATAGCACATTCCATAACTATTTCAATTTTACTGTGCATGGGTTATTCTTCCACTGAGAATCATGGAAGTTTCTAAGAGAAAGCAAGTTAGCAAGAAAAGGGGCAATATGTATTACTCTCAGAAAATTACATGCACACTGCTTGTTCACAACAGCAAGCTAAAAATTTCTTCATGTGTTCCACCAGAGCAGATTCTCTATTTGATCATATTAGCTTTGGTGGTTTGGTGATAGTTTTTTTTAGTGTTTGGGGTTTTTCTTCCCTATATGCCAAACAGCTTCTACAACAGCTGCTTGTTGACAAAAATGAAAAGAAAGAAATTCAGCTGTGCAGAACACTGTGCAACTTCACAACGACTTCCCACTCAAAATTTCTGTTAAAAATAATTTCAATTGAGTATGCTGAGCTCCAGAGCACTTACAGCCTATACAGCCAGTCCCTCCTTCACTTCTACAGGTGTGAACTGCAGTACAACTCCCAGTTAAACATCTTAAGGCTCAGCTCTGTAGGAACTTTCACTCTGAGATTCCCCAGCCCTTATCAAACAGGAACATTAATACATCCCATTAGACTTTTCAGAGAGCCTCATGAACAGACCAGGATAGGAGTTTTCCAAGTCACAGCTGGGAATCCCTCCCCACTGCCACAGCACCTGGCTGTAGTAGGACTTCCTTATTAAACCTGGAAAAGGGAAATGAAGTAACATGACAGGGACAACATGACAGTGGAGTTCCATGTCCCACCAACTCATCTCAATGCTATCAAATTCAACAGAAGACACACACACGTTATCTTTCTTGAGCTAAGTACAATTAATCTACTATGTTGCCCACAGAAAACAGTAAAAGTCTAGCTAGATCTAATGACTGTGAAAACAAATGCAGTTTATATATGCTTTTTTCAGTTTGATAAACCTTTTAGTATGCCAGGAAATCATGAACATTGCTAAACTACTGGGATGATCAAAGCATGCCACCAGCTAACAAAGTACACAAAGAAACCAGGATATCACAAACTATGAACACCAAATGTAAATCCACTTGTGCTATAAACACCATTCATTGAATTCTTCCTGCCTTGAGTCCTCAATATCACAGCAGCTATCAGCTACCAAGACATGGAACAACAATCACTGATTCAGTCTAATTACCAGCTTACAGAACAGTATAATAGAATGTCTAGTATACAGCTTTCTTTTACATCAAGTAGCACTGGACATCAAAACTTCTGACAGTAATCACATTCCACATGACAAAGTCTTACCTTGTAATTGCTGGAATTTACCCAAGAAGTGGCCAGTCCATCAACCATTTTATCCAGCATAGTCTGATCATGTTCAAGATCAGCTGACTTCTGTTTATCCGAGAAATAATCTATCAATTCCTGGCCAACCTGAAGTCTTTTTCCAACATCCTTCTGCAGCACCTGTGCTAAGCAGTATTCCATACTGGGCTCCATAGTGTCTCAGAAATACAGCACCAGCCAGAAAGCCAGAGGGCAGCAGGGCCAAAAACTCCCTCTACAAACGCACGCAGGAGGTCGCCTCTTTCTTGATGAAGGTTACTGAGGGCCTGGGTTTCAAAGATGCAATTCTGAGAATGGCAACAATGCACCATGTGTGTGTGGACAGCAGCTGGCGGGATATTAAAAGTCCAATTTAAATAACTAGTAATAGATGAAGCAACGAGCAGCGCTGTACAGTTGAGTCTGCAATAAATCCCAATTCAGCAGTCCATTCTGAAAGAAATGAAAAAGAACAGTATTATAGGTTAAATTAAGACTGGAGGGGAAAAAAAAAGATTGAAAGCATGTCACAAAATAGGTTATTCATATACAGCTGTGAAGCTGTGTAAGTCAGATACAAGCAGCACTGGTCTATTTTAAGGAATCAAACAAGGTAGGTCAGGTCAAAAACCTTATTCTTTACAACAGCAGGTATCCATCAGTTCCCTGGAAGTTTTAGTGACAGACAGTAAATTCGTGGCTTAAAGTGACAGCTGATTAATAATCAGTATTATTGCAATTTCCACCATCCACCCAAAAAGGTGGGGACAAAACCCTTAAGCAGGTCACCAGGAAAACCTCTCTACTTTAAGTGAAAGCAGGAAGAGGTCTGGATCCTGTTTTGACTGTTGGCCTTCAGCAATCAATGTCATCAGCTGGTCAGCAAGATAAAGCACTAACACAGGGCTCCAGGAATGTAAAATGATCAGTTTTCAAAAACTAGGTGCTCAGGCTGTTTCCAGGCTGAATTCTGTTACATCCCAACCACACGTGTCCAGGAAACAGCACTCACTGGCACACTCTAAATGCAGTTCTGACAACCAAGGCCACACACAGGGAAGGTCAGGCCAGACTTTGCTGCCACTCAGAGGCACAGCATCACCTCAGAAGCTTTTGGCTTATGCAAAAAGAACCAAAACAAAACCCCAACAACAACAAACCAAAAAACACCCCTTCCCCCAAAAAAACAACAACAAAAAACCAACAACAACAAAAAAGGCCCTGTCTGTTTGGGCTCTGGTTATGTTCTTGAACCCTAGGAACTCTCTTGTCCCTTCATTAGGGACATTTTTGTCCCTCCATCTGCAGCCAAATGAATCCCTCCAGGCATCCAGGGAACAGACTAAGAGCCTGTCCTCCACCTTCCCACAGAGCAGGGCTCCTGGCATCACCATAGTCCTCCTGAAGCACTCCCTCATCACATATTAGCTCTTTTAGGAAGTGGGTGATAAAACCCAGGGTGTCTTTTTGTTTCCTGGCTAACAATACCCAAAGCTAGAAATCTGCCCTACTTTTTCCACCAACATGAGGAAAGCAGGTCAGCCTCAGAGTACGGGAAGAGGTTGTGCAGCAGACACCTGGTTCAATAAACAGCTGGAAGGAAGCTGGAGGCACAAGTTCACTAATTGGAAGCACTGGGGCAGCAAATCTAAATACCTTCTGTTTGAGCAAATAAGGCCTTCACAAAGGTCTTAATAAAGCAAAGTGGACCTGACAGCAGATGAGATGCACACAAGAACCCCAGCCTGGAAACAAAAGCAGCCTTTGCACAGCAGACTATTCAGTTTGTTACCTCACCCCCATCTTCCCTGGCCACATCTCACCACCACCAAGCACAGCACCTAGATTCAGCTCTGAGGTTTTGAGCTTTGCTAACCCTACAAGCACTGCCACACGTGTCCCAGCTTCCCACACTGGTTGTGCAGGAGTCACCAGAGTGCAGGTCCCTCCATTCCAGGCAGCCAGTTCAAATCCCTGCCCGCTGCTGGGCATCAAAACTGATTCTGTAAACCAATGGTCTCGCCTCAACCAACTGCCAGGCAAATCTTACCCTCAGCCAGAAGGGATTGCTCATGTTTGTACACTAAAATCCCTCCTTGACAGCAAAACCTCATCCCCAGAACAGCAGGGAAGCCTTGGCTGCTACTGCAGACACAGCACCTCAGGCTTTGAGTTAGTGCTGTGACAGATTACTGCTTGTGACCCCTACCCCAATCTAAACCATCTCAAGGACAAATAAACTCCCACCATTTCAAGTCACCTCAGGAGGGATTTGGTTTTAAATTCTGAAATTGTCAACACCCGCTCCAGTCAGCACTCTTTACACCCTTTTTCTTTCTAAAAGGAAGTTCCAAGCTAGAAGGAAGCACTGCCTTTTTTATTGCAGTTTCTACTGAAGCTACAGTTTCTCACTTGGTCAATTTAGCACCAAACCTGAAAGAAGCACTCTGAGCTTTCCCATCCTCAACCAAAATAGTTCATGACATGGGACTCACTCCCATGGCATCACAGGCACAAAAACTAGAGCCACTTCCACAATTGTACAAGCACAGCAGATGCTTTCATCCAGGTCTCCCTGTCTGCAGCTTTGAATACTGGCCCCTGCCCTGCCCTCTAGCAGAGGCTGGTCTTGCTCTTTGCTGCAGACATTCCACTTAAGGGAGACAGTCTTACACACAGCAGGGTCTAAATATCCAGTGGAAGGATTTCACATAGTAGGGAAGCATTTCACTGGACACCTCGCTAGCACAGAGCTACTGGAGAAGGGACAGGGAGTTGGTATTAAACTGCTACCACATTCCAGCTGAAAACCTTCAAGTTAGCTGAGCAGTTTGTTCCTGGACTCAAGAAGCTGCAAACATGTTCAAAAGGAGACTCTTCTGTTAAACTGGATAGATAGTGAAGTCTAACTGCTTTTAAAATGGAAATATAGAACTTGCTTAAACTTGAAAATTCACATTACAGAAGGGTGTGAATGGTTACCACAGAATAGCCATTTTTTATTAACATCACACAGAGGCAAGTCCCAACACGTCCAGAAGTCATTAGCTGGCCATACTGCCATGAAAAACAAGCGTTCAAAGCTTCACGTCTGTCTTCTATGTGGTTTTCATTAAAGAGTTTTTAAGTCTCTGCCTACAAGCACAGAAACAATCTTTAAAACAAACTAACATAAATTTCTCTCCACTTTCCTTGCTTTTTACACATATGAAGGAAGGCACAGGATAAAAATCATGGTGCACTATAGAAGAACAAACTTGTGCCACAGTCTTGAGGACTGTAGTCTAGAGAACATCCACTATACATTTTGACACCACTATCGAATGCATACAGGGAAGAAGAGCCAGAAACATCTTTGAATCCTGGAGGAAACAGTAATAGGAAGCCAAAAGGAAAAGCTCTATGTGGCTTGCATCTGCCAGATAAGAGGTGTTGAAGTAGCACTTTTCTTAAAAAAAAAAAAAAGCTATCCTACACATGTTAGGAAGTCTGTTGACTCCCCTCTTCCCAAAAGGAGGAAGTGGAAAAAACACCACCTAAGAAAAACAAGACCCAAGATGAAAAAAACACTATCCTGCCAGACAAGGAAGCATAAGGCTGCTGCATCCCATCAAGTCTACAATCATCTGGGCAGATGCTCCCCACGTAAGTTTTGAAAAACACAAAGCCACAGTCTCAGTCCCAGTGATCTACTTCTATTCCTGGACTTTTTGGGTAGCCAATGTTACCAGATATAAACAACTTTGCATGAGGATGTTGAATACAACCTCTTCCCACAGAAGAACAGTCATGCAGAACTCAAAATTAATAACTCAGTGGCACAGGTCCTGCGTTTGGAGCTCCTCCAAGTTTTGAGAAGGGTTGCTTCCAACCCTTCTCAAGGGTTGGAGCAAGCTCCAGAGCTATAAGATCCAGAGCAAGGATTTTCTCCAGTCCTCCTCCAAACCTTGTAGTCTGCCCTCGAAGAGACAGGCTAGACTCAACATGCAGACAAAATAATCAAAGAGAAAAAGCTACCCCAATTCTGTCATTGAAACAAAGTTCTTTGTTTCACTAATAAGCCATCTAAACTATGTGCTGCATAACACCCAAATTTTCCATCAACTATCTGCTATCCAGCAGAAAAGCCACTATACAAAGGTTTATGTTTAATGCCACCTTGGAGCTCAAAATGATGAATTTAAAGTGGAAAGCTGATAAAGACCAAACAGCCCAAAGTTACTCAGCTTAGATACTACCATCATAACAGCATAAAAGCTGATACAAGTCACAGTAAAGCAATTGGCTCAACACCTAGAATAAATTAATCCAAACAGTAGTAAGAAGATACTTGTTACCTAAGATGCTGTGGCAATATTAAACTGGGTATCTAAGTCAATGAATTTTTTTGGGCATTTAGGAGAACATCACTGAGCTCAGGCTAAGTGAAAGTGCATGATTTGCAATTCTCAAGTCAGACTTCACAGGAAATTTTGAATCTTCTTCCTGTTGCAAGGAAGAAAACCTGAAGCACATAAAAATACACTATTACTCTCTTGGTGTCCTGCATTTCCTTGGGAGTTCTTCCAATATAACTATTTGACTTTAAAAATGATGTTCCACTCTTTTCTGTTCTAGACATCAGGTTACCATCTTTGTCATGTTTCACTGTCATCTTCATTTGCCAAAAAGCCAACAACTTTTTGCCAAAAAGTCCACAACCTCCCCAGACAATTGCTCCAACACAACTGCTCCAGACACAAGCATGCAGAGACAAGCCTCTTGCTGTCACTCACAATCCCTGGAGGCAAGAGCCAGCACCACTCTTTAAGCAGTTCTTTCCAGTCATCTTCCTGAAGGTATCTCCCAACTTCCAGCCAGTGAGCTTAATTTGCAACCAACTTGTAAACATGACCACACTCTCCTTTGGAGCCCTTTTTTTTTTTTTGTAGGTGCTTAGCTGTAGCCCAACAGCTGTAGAAATAACACAGCAGCACAATTGTACCAACAAGTCTTCTTCACAAGTCTCAGGACCTAATTGCATAGTCACTTCAGCTTAAAATTAGTTCAAGGTATATTCAACAGACCTCTGTTAACAACAGAACTCTAATCTTTCAGGAGATCTCCACCCTAGCCAAACTGAGAATTGAGCAATTTTTTCAAATACAAAAACAACCATGCATCCAACCTGCAGCAGTTCACCACTTCTGCAAGGTGGGCAGTGTAGACACATAGCTTGGTTTGCCAGCCAAACCCCCCTGGACAAGAAATTCAGAGCGATTAGAACAGCACCTGGAAACCATGTGCTGCAAACACTACGTGGAGATCTCATCAGCAAGGCAGTGTCAAATTGCAGCTCTGCAGGGTGGAAGTTCTCAGCCCCCTGTCCACTTCTCCATTTTTGCTTCCACCAGTACAGCTATACCGTCCCCAGAGGGGACTGGTGTCTGGCCTCTACAGAGTATTACAAACACCAAGCAATCAAACCTACTCTTCCCTTGGGTGTGAAAGCAGCCGTGAACAAAGCAGCTCACAAAGTTCCTACTCATTCAGCTCTGAGAGATGGAGGTGGCAAGTGCAACATCAAGTGCCCTACTTGAAGAAGAAAGCAACATTTTTCTGGAGCCAAAGTGAGTTTGTAAGAAACACCCACCAAGCAACTGACAGATGGGCTCTCTCCACTGTTCACCTGTATCCATAAGTAGGCAACACTGTTTCTTTAGTGCCAAGGAATATTACACAATCGCTGTGATTGTTTTAAATCAGTAATTAGTGTTGCCCTGTACTTGGGCCTCCCCCTAATCCAAAGATGGTATCTTAGATTTCCAGACTGACAACTCATGCTTGCATTTCTAATTAGCCGGCGGGACAGCCCCGTGCTTATCTCCCTGTACCAAGTGTCTCTGGCGGCACTTGATGCACTCCTTCCACACCCCAGCCAGCAACTTTTAACTGTCCTCAGACGGTGCCAGTGCCACAACTTCAGTCCAACCTTGCTGATAAGCAGAGCACTGCCCAGGTGGATGCAGTTTCTTTTCGAAGGTCTTCAAAGGAGGATTTCTTTGTCCTCCCACAGCGGCCAGCTGCACTACAGCAGGGTAAAACTACTGCTGCAAGCAGTTCATCCTCAGAAAAGCCAGGTCTGGCTGAAGGCTTGCTAGGACTCTGCTAAATACTGGCTGCTCTTCAAACCTGCCTGGAGTCTGTTAAGAGGTTCATCTTCACAAGTACAGACTAACCAATCTACAGCAGGGCACAACCCCACTGCCATCAGGAAAACCGAAGCAGAGTTCTAAAATGAACACAGCTGAAAGATTTCCAGGGCTTAAGCTAAGTATGGCCTTCTTCCCCATACACAGATGCTGGCTGTGAAAGTTGCATTACCTAGCCTGGGTAAGATGAGAGATAAGCTTCAGATAACAGAAATTCTTATGCCTGCACTAAAGGTTTACATTGCTGCCTGGGTAACTGAACACCTCAAACAGAGCTACCAATTTCAGCAATGCAACAATCTTCAAAAAAATCTCCTTAATGAAGCTGCAGCGAATCAAGACAACTCACAGATCACCTCAATGTGACTCCAATACCCTACACTAATGAAACCACTCTGCAGAGTGGGAGTAACCTTTCTAGAGTAGAGTAGAAAATGTGATGAGCTTTAACATCTTTTGTTTTCCTAATACAACCCCTCTCTGAAATTAGTTTGGTTTTAACTTTGTCTGAGACCAAGGACAAGTCTAGAATGAGCTTTCAAGGTCTCCTTCCTTTTTAACAGTTCAAGTGCCAAGATGCAGCTCAAAATCCTACAATTGCAGGAGCTGCTCTGCATGGACTCCCTCTTGTAGACATCCCAGTTCATGGTTCCAAGGAAATGTACTGCAAGCAACTTACTACAGGCCTACGGGACCAATGGGGGGAAGGGAGACATGACTATCATCATGACACAATTCTGTGAATAGTACTCGAGTTTATGTGTATGAAAATATCCTCCCTGTCCCTCACTCCAGAGATCTAACCTTATCTCAGAGCCTGCAGACTGCAGCTCTGACACTGTGGCACCCTGGCACACAAACCATACAGCACTGGCTCTACAACTTTCAGCTTGGCTCTGCAAGGGACTGAGCCAAGGGTGCAAGAGGTTCCCTCAAGGAGCTGGTGCCATCCCAGAATGGAACTGGCAGCAGCCCCTTTCTACTGCAACTAGGAAAAGCAGGACAAAATTTTCCAGTCACATCCTAACCCTCTCCTTCACAATCCAGCAGCAATATTGGATCATCCGGAAAAAACACGGGAAGAGTAGACTTTCACCTGTAGCCTTGTGGGTGAAATGCTTAGCAAGGTTTGGAGGTAGAACACTACTGAGAATCAGAGCAGTGACCCATCATCACTTGCAGTTTACTGGCAGGACAAGTGGCTTCACAGAACATCTGAATCTTGTAACCTCTCTGCATTGTGATTGATGAAGTCCCTCAGGCTAAGATTACTAATTTAGGCAGTCCTGAAGATGGAAAGCATCTCCTTCGTGTACATCACTTGAAGAAAAAAGTAGTATAATACCACCTTCCTATTTTAGTATAATACCACCTTCCAGGCAGGTGCAGGCTAGGAATTCACTGCCTTCCCCAGAGTCACTCTAAAGCAAGTCTCCAGTGACAGTGGTAACTAAGGGTGAGGTAACACCTTGGGAAAAGAAAAAAGACTATACCAGCACATGCTGGTATAAGATCCAAATAACTGAATTTGAAAGAGAGCAGTGGGTTTGACATAAATTTCTTACTCCAGTCCTCCAGGATCTTGCTATTCCTATTGCTATATAACTGGCTAGTGACACAGAAATCAGTTTTAGTGTAGAAGTCCAAGGCAGAACTACCCTGGAAGGAAGCACTTGAGAGACAAGTGCTTATAGTAAAATGACAGGCTAGAACAGGAAAATAATACAGAACATCAAACCTTGGGTGCAAGCCCTCAAGGGACACTGGCTGTGGGATTCAACAGCAGCAGTTAGCAACTCAACAGATTTAGAAAAAGGTTATTTTCTTGGTCTCTCTTCAGGCTTCCCAGCTAATACCCATCTCTCTTTCATGATTCTAAACACAAGTTTTTTGCATGGCAAAACAGGGGTCTTTGCCTACCCTTGTTTTCCAGGGCTGCCATGGAAACCCTTGGCCAAGGAGAGGAGAAATCAGCAGCAGCAGATTTTCAACTGCTGAGGGCAGCAGGGGGGTGTAGAAGCCAGCACCCAGAATCAGTTCAGCTCCAGGGAGGGGAAGGAGGTTACCCTCTACACTCAGGCAGAAGCAGATTCTACTCAGCCTGGCACTTGCAACCGCATAGAAGTGAACGGCCAAAGAAATCCCTCAGCACAGGCTGCAGGGGAGTGCAGAAAGCCACCATGAGAGTTTAAGGTATATAAAAGAGAGGGTGGAGGAAACACAGGACAAGGAGGAGGAGAAGGAGGTTTTATTTGACAGTACCACGAATTGGGCTGAACCAGTAACACTCAAGGGAACTTCTGGCCTATGAAACCACCTGCATGTGAAAGGCACAGACACACCTGCAATTCCTCCCTTCTGCTCAGCAGCACTTTGAAACACCTGTCAAATCTGACTTTATTTTGATCAGATCTCCACCTCAGCAAATTACTGTTGGTTCAACTTGGCTTTCTGAAATATCTTGGAATCGAAAGTATCTACACGCAAAATGTAAAGAAAGAGTCACAGACTAAGCCTGAAATACTGAAATGCTGCATCAGGGACTGGCCTGGTTAGGCTGTTTAGTCTGTTATGCCGCTGGCAGTGGAAACAAATTAGAGATTTTTAAATCTTCCCACTCACAACAAACTAATGATGATGACGCTTCTCTAATAATTAATTTTGTGGCTCCTGCTTGGCATACTTGTTTCTGGATGCAGAATGGACATCTCCCTCCTTGCAGAGCCAAATATGCAGAGATTTGATTAAGGGGCAGAACAGGAAGCCAGATGAACTCAAACACTAACCATGAACTGAGATCAAGTCTCTTGGGGAGTACCTGCAAACCTCTCGGACAAAACCCAGTTGTTGCCCTTCTACAACTTGAACAATTACAGCTCCATCCAGTTCATTTGGGTTTTGTGGTGTGGCTCTTTTTTCAAGGGTAAGAGTGCTAATGCTGCCAAAGAGAGGAGAAAGTGAACTCTCCCATGTATGACAGAGCCAGACACCAGTCCAGGATGCCAAGGAACATGTGTGTGCTCAGCTCCTCAGTATCCCCCAGTGCAAAGCTCATAACCAGCTCACATCATGCTTTCACACAGCTTTGAGAACTGGTAACAGGTTGATCAAATGGACAAGATCCAAAGCACTGAATGAGCTCTAAAGAAACACGTAATACAAACTTCAACACTGTACAGCGTGATGGAAATGGAGCAACTGAGCAAAGCAGAACCTGAAGCCAACACCATCAAACAGCAAGGTAAAGCTAAAGCTGCACATCACTGTCACATCAACCTTCATCAAGGAAAGAAGCAAACCCCTTCCCTCACAGTCAGACTGCTTAGAATTTACTCAGGTCACAGTCTGAAGAAATTAATAGACACGGACAGTCTATTTTATTCGCTCAGGTGACAGACCTTTCTGTACTTGCCAGCATTTTCTCCACTGCTCTGGCAATCACTGCTCCAAGGTGTGCTGGTGCTGTCAGAATCCAGGAGAAGCTTCAATTACAACTGCCAGCCAAGGAGGCGTGAACAGCAGCAAGCCTCATCCAGGCACACCAACAAGATTTCCAGCCCTAGTCTAGGCAAGGCCTGAGATAATGAGACACTCAGGGTGACACATGATCCAAAGTCATCTGAGGCCAGAAGGGACCTGTAATGGCAGTCCACAAGTTTCAAAGCCACATTGCTCTCACAGAAATCCACATGTATGTTGAAATTGTGAGGTACATGCAGGGAATTACTTTATCCATCTGAACATTTTGTGTCCAGCCTCTTGAAACGTCTTCTGACCTGCCCCTGACACAAAGGTGGTTGAGGACATCTTGCCCTCATCCTCCTCTGTGATGTTGTAAATCACTACAGGAGTGGCCAGACTTGCTGTCAGCTCTCATCCTCTTAACATCCAACAGCCCTGACCAAATTGCCTGACAGATAAAGATTGATTAATATGGGAGAAACAGAGAAAATTCATTTCAGTTTGACTTCTGCTGTTTAAATATATGATTTTCTTAATACCTAAGTTGTAGCACAGATTCAAGATTCCTACAGAAATTCAAAGACGCCTGGAGGACCAATTCATTCAATTACAGGCACTCTCTCCACCTGTACTTCTGGGGAACATCATGTGAACTAGAGAAACATTTCCATCTCCAAAATTTGCTGTTCTATCACTTCTAACACTGCTTGTTATCAGCTAAGTGAAGCAAGGCTGAAGTGTATAACGCCATGGCATTTTTCTTCTTGAAACAGAAAGTTTTGAAGCTGCTTGACAAATTCTAAGGACTTCAAAGGAATGTTGCAGGCACCAGGATGAAAAAAATCTATTTATGTTGGCAAGAATTAAAAAAAAAATTAAGCAAGTGAGACGATGAACTACAGATAGAATCACCCAGGGTGATATGTAATTCCTCTGTCCCTCTCGTAACTTCTAGGCTTCAGTCTCCCTGACTGGGCTCAGCAAAGAAAACAAGCAAAGGCTCCACTTTGCCAAGCCCTGGAAAGCAGCACAAACACTTGCTCCACACAGCAAGCTGTGTTGCCACGAGAAGGAAGACCCTAAATATGACAGTACTGCAGTTTCATTCTGCACTTGGGTGTAGTCCTTTACTCAAGAGAAAGCTGACTCCTATTGCAAGTTCTCAAACATATCCCTTCTCCAGCTGCAAACCTCTTAAATCCAAATCAGAATCCCACATGCAAGCAAATACTTACACTTCCAACACCTTTCCGAGAATTATCTAAACACTACTGATCTAAATGATAGATCTGTGTCTCCAGGTATCAAGCGACAATACTCTGATTTGTCTTCAGCAGTGCCCAGGGAGCATCAAGAGGAGCACAGAACAGAGATGCAACTGCTCAAAAGATGCAGAGAAATGGGCAACACTGCTCAGCAGTGAACTGGACCAAGACATATTTGTCTCTAATGCTGGGCGGGAGATCATATCCCTGCTCTATTAACAGTGGCTTGGCATACGCTACTTTACTCAACCCCAGGCTCCTTTACTAAGCACTGACTTATGAAATAAGTCCACATGGGGCAGAGAGACCTATTGGTCAGAACAACCCACATACCTGGGGAGCCTCTGTACTACTCCACCACATGCTTCCCAGGCAGCCTGTTATCCTACCTCAGTTTCCCACATCCTTCTCAAGCGGTTTTACAGCGTACTGGGGAAGGAGGCAGCCTTTCCCTTCCTCACCAGTATCTTTAGACATATAACATTAAAAATACCTTAAGCAGAGCCCACACAGGCCTGTAACACGCACAATTACATTTTATTTAGTCAGATCCAGCATCTCTCTGAAGCATTTCTGCAGGATTTGTCTAATGACCAACCCACCTCTTCGCACCAACTCCCAGTTCTGATCCAACTTCCATTAAAAATGCTGCCAGAAATAAACGAAGCAGAGCACGGCACGTGCACAAAGGGGCCAAGCACAAGGGCTGAACCCACCCGAACCACACGATGCTTTCGGGAGACAGGAGCCTCAAGCGTTTGCAAAGCCCGGCGCAGCTCGCTGAGCGCGGCACGGCCGCACCTCCCGCCCTTCGCGGAGCTGTTTATTCCAGTGGGGACCCTCGCCGGGACCCCCTGCTCTGACACGGCCCCGGCACCGCCGCTCCCGCACGGCC